>KN885055.1:0-14088 GCA_000934455.1 Apostichopus parvimensis | reverse complement strand
CTTACTATGGGCTATCCACCCACCAAGTTTGATCATGATACATCATTTCCTTATTGAGATATCGTGTAGACAAGCCAAGCGTCACATACACACACGCACGCACATGCCAAGTTGAACCCATAGGTTCCTTGCTTTGCAAAAAGCAAGGAACCAAAAAAAGCTTTAACAATCTTTTTTAAAAATTTTCAATTTTTTCCACACAGTAGACTGATGAACTAAGTACTCATACTCTGCATGGAGTCTTGTACTCTTAATCATATTCAAACCAGAGGGGTCACTACTTGTAATCATGCTGTTGTACTCATACTTTAAGTAGCCCCCCCCCCCCCCCGCATCTTAATATTGAGGATTGGTAAAGCACAGAATTGTACTTGTACTCATGCTAGTGTACTCATACTTTAAGTATGACACACCATTATCTTAAAGCAGCATTTTGCGTTTGGTCGCCGTTTTCTACTTTTTTGACATGTCCATCGAGTTTTTTACATATATCAATCACAAAACAGCAAACTAAGATATTAGCCAAGTTTCTCCCTGCCAACAACGTTAATTGGCGAGTAATTAAGGATATTTGCAGATAATGAGAAAAGTGTCCACGACAAGTTCCACAGTTAAAATTAATCGCATACAGTTTTCCCACACCCACTAGTTTGAATTCAACCAATCAGAGATGCAGGTTTAGTTATGAGCCGTTGCTAAAAATAGATTCAAGACTTTGCGTTGGTACAACCAGGGAGTTGTTATGGAACTCCCTGGTACAACTCACTGATCTGTTAGTGTACAGATCAGTGGGTACAACTGCCATATAGACTGTACACAAATCAAGAATGGTGTTGTATTACGTAGGCCTATTGGTCAATGACGTTCGTAGTGTTTAAATATTCATATTATGGGCGAGGTTTATTGGGATCCCAACGGAAAATATCTTGGAGAAAAACAAGTTGAAAGTTGCAAATTTTTCGACTTTCATGCCACCATTTGAAGTAAGATTTAAATAGATAAGCTAGTTATGTATGTCGTTATGGCATAGTGGAGTCAGTGAGGTTGAGAAAAATCATAGAAAAGGACGCAAAATGCTGCTTTAAGAATAAGGATTGATAAATCACAGAATTGTACTTGTACTCATGCTGTTGACTCAGAATCATCGTTATAATGAGGATTGATAAAGCACAGAACTGAACACATACTTAAGCTAGTGCACTCATACTTTAAGTATGACACACCATTATCTTAAAGGATTGGTTCAGGTGTCTGACATGTCTATCTTGTATGAAAGAGCTCAAAAAGGCAAACAGAACAGTGAAGAAACTACCATGATAGCATGCTCTGTTTAGGAGATATCACGCTTTGAAAACATAAAAATTTCTTTGAAAATGACTGGTGTAGAAAGACTAACTGTGAGGGTGTGATGTCACATCCTCACTTTCTTAACATGTGTGAATATATTTCAATAAAAGTTAATTACATTTTTTTCACAAATCTAAAAAAATATAATCAAAAATTCTTCAGATGTTAAATCTCTGATACTTCCCTTGACAAATATGAGATCCACATGACATATCTTTTAGTTGGAAGTCATAAAATTTCACAAAACATTTTAATAAAATAACAAAGACTTTTCAGAAATGTGAAGATGTGACATCACAGCTAGTCTGATTTCAGCAGTTTCTACACAACCAGATAGAACTTTAAACTTGAATATCTCCATAACGGAATAAGATATTTGAACAGTTTCTTCATCATTGTGTTTCTTTTATTGTCTTCTTTCATATAATATAAACATGTATGACACCTGAACTAATCCTTTAAGAATAAGGATTGATAAAGCACAGACTTGTACTCATACTAATTCTGTTGTACTCATACTTTAAGTCTGACACCCCATCATCATAATAATGAGGATTAAAATAATATTGAAGGTTTATAAAGCACAGACATCACCACTAATAACGTTGCTCTATCACAATATTACCTCGGTCAACCCTAACCTGTCAAACATAGAGACAATCCCTCCACATTGCAGCAGCTAAACAGCGCCCGACTGAAAATCAATCTCACACGTCCCCATGTATACACCTGGGTGAAGAGAGGCAATGGAGATAAAGTGCCTTGTCCAAGGACACAACGTAATGATCTGGCCAGAACTCGAACCTGCAAACCTTAAAGATGAAAAGTCCAAGTGCCTTAACCACTTGACCAAAACACTCTCTTAATAACCCTTTGAATGTACAGTAATGATTTGATATTTCCTTACCACATCAGCACAGTAACATCTCTCTGGGAGCTGTAAGGAGAGCATAGGCTGGGGTTGTCTGGTATCCCAAAACTAAATATAGAAGAGACAAAATGAAATATAAAAACAAAAGAGAGACATTAAACAGAGACACAGACCAAACTCACTTCTTTCATATCACTATCTTTCATGTAACTGTGCACAATATTAAATACTAGGGATCTTATCGAAAGTTAATATATTCGATGAATGAGGTAGATAAAAAAATATATTTGATATCTTCTTGTACTGTTCAAAATTATAGAATTATATAGCACATCACAACAGAAATCATATTGGTCCTGAATTCAACATACAACTGACTTGATGGATGCAGCAAATACCAAAAACAGATTTGAATGACATCTTTGGGTTATGATTGTTCTTTAAAATCGAGAAACATTTGATGCTATATTTAGCTCTCTTATTGACAGAGTAATAATCTTAACTTATGGTCAGGTATTAATAGGTTTGTGAACAAAATTAATAGTTTATCCGTACAATTACTTTGTGGAGCAAAGAAGTTTCTAAATGATTGTAGTTTAAACGGTCTATTTTTTACTTGCATATTAGGAATACTCCAATGCGATCTACATGGTAAATTTGTTAATGGTGGTCAGGTCGTCCCACACAACCAAATTTCTGTTCAGATAACCAAATCAGCTTTGGAGGTGGTCCATCAGATGACCATTTTTTACATCAAACCTCGGTACGATGTAAATAAAAACTCTCTAATAGGTAAAATGATATATCGGTGTCACCATCGATTGCTTACTGGAGATACTTAAATTAAAACAAAAAATAGTGGTAGGGCTATGATCCACCAGCATAGACATAGGAGGTGGGGGGCTGGTGGGGCTGCAGCCCCCAATCCAATATTTTTGTGAAAATTCAGGCAATATGCTGAGAATTTTTCGGGCACTGAAAGAAAAATAAATTGCAATGTGTTTTTCAATGGTTAAACTTATATTTTTGTGATCATTATTATTGTAACGACTTCCCCCAAATGGTAATAACACGGCAAATGATTGTATGTTATTGGCATGCAATGTAATAAACGATGCATGCCTGTATGATATGTACATTAACATGTTGAACACATGCAGGGCACGCGAAAAATTTTGGTTATATTTTTCGGGCAAGTCGTTACAGTCCCCCCCAAATCAAATTGGGCTCCTACGCCTATGTCCACCAGTGTTCTGTTTACCAAACCAATCCACCTTTTCTATTTAGTACATATTGCTTGTTCTTTACTACTTATCTACATGTTATTAGACATCCAAATTTGCTGTTGGGACAACCAAAAATTAAGACCTTGTTGTCCTTAGACTCTAGAACAGTTTACCCTGCTTCCACCAACATGGTTCTCTTAATAAAATTGAGACGGTTATTCAAGAATTGTGAATAATATTCCAGGGAATGATTAAGTGTTCAAGTTTTGTGTAGCAAGTTCGACGGCTTTGAATTTTGTCTCGTATTACAAAATTTTTCTAAATGTGATACTTGGATTTGGTTTCCCTGTTACGCGTGAAATTTGCAAGCTGTGTCTTCATGTATTATGCACTTCTAAGGAAAGAATACATCAGTAAATGCTTGGTGTTTTATTACAGAAAACATATACCCAAGGTAAATAGCATTATATGTGAAATTAAGTTTGAAAATGTGACCCCTATGTCACACTTTGGCCTCCATATGTATAGAAACACCCATAAGTATAACAAATGATAGATCTTTGCACTTGTCTAGCACATTTTTAACTTTGCTATGAAATGCCAGAGAAATCATCCCCTGTAGTCCTACACAACTTGTTATCAAGAATGACTGAAACTTTCCCACCCCCACCCTGATCTCCACCTCCCCACACAAACTACAGCTCAGTATTAGTTCTCACAGTAATTTTTTTTAAGATGGTTAGGATACGACAATGTGGTCAAATGGCCAGGCGATGGACAGGGGAATCTAAGGATTGCAGATTGTGTGAGTTATGGGACCAAAATTCTTTAGGAGACTGTTGGAAACATGCACACTTGGGTGTGTGGGTGTTACAATTTACCATTGACCGGTGTTTAATTGCTTTAAATTCATGTGAGAGAGGGCCTTGCCTTCACACAAGACTGTAAACCTACGATTTTTAATTTTCTTTTTATTGTTTAGAGTGACAATACTGTACCTTGAGAGTTTTATCCCAGCTTCCGGTCATAACACAGGAGTAATTGGGTGCTTTAATCCATTTGATGACTTTGATTGGACTGTCATGCTGTAACCATAGAGAAAAAACAAGACAGAATGTTATCTAAAATATATTTTAAAAAAAATAATACCCTTACACTGCAATGATTACACACATCATCAAAAATGTTATAATGCACAACAGAAGACTACATTAAGTTGCTGACATGAACTTTTAGTTTACCTTCTAGCAATTAAGCCTGTAGAGTCGAGAGCTTGTAAATGAAGGGAACAAATTGCACAAACGATTGTCATGTCATATTATGGAAAGTAATTAGTTAATTTTTTTTTCTGCAAGCCCTTTTAAATTATACCTTATAGCTACTCTGCAGATAGTCTAAAGATTATGATTGATATACAACCCTGGCACGTGTTTACTCATCTGCTTGTACGCTGATCAATTAAGAGAGAGGTAACAAATTGCTTTTGACTTGACCCACATGAAATCCCTCTAGCACAATGAGATCTTAGCCGCAAATGATTGGCACACGTACAGGCAGTGCTTTGATGGAAATTTCTTGGCTTGACTTAAGATTTGCTCTTTAGAGCAAGGTGTTAATTAATAGCATGATTTTTAGGGATTGTGAATTTTTGTCAACCAATCAACAGTTTGCAGTTATTTCATATAAGTAAGAGTCTCTTCTGGCAGTATAACGTGATTTAGTAATTGCACAAGCTTGGCAAATCTGGATTCGTGTTCAAAATGAGAAGGGTCTCGTAACATTTTTTTTATTACAGTAAAAAGTATAACTTTGATTTACCTTAATCATTTTTACATCATGATTGGACATTAATTTGACAGAGAAAGGAGAATATAAATCAACAATAATCAACTGGAACTTTTCATCTTTCTTGGAGAGCCACAAATCTGTGTATGTTATGTAGGCTTTTAGCACATAATCAACTACCAGGGCAATATCCCCTAACTGTACCCTCTACCAGATGACCGGGGCAATATCCCCTAACTGTACACTCTTCCAGATGACCGGGGCAATATCCCCTAACTGTACCCTCTACCAGATGACCGGGACAATATCCACTAACTGTACCCTCTACCAGATGACCAGGGCAATATCCCCTAACTGTTCCCTCTACCAGATGACCGGGGCAATATCCAGTAACTGTACACTCTACCAGATGACCAGGGCAATATCCCCTAACTGTACCCTCTACCAGATGACCGGGGCAATATACCCTAACTGTACCCTCTACCAGATGACCAGGGCAGTATCCCCTAACTGTACCCTCTACCATATGACTGGGGTAATATCCCCTAACTGTACCCTCTACCATATGACTGGGGTAATATCCCCTAACTGTACCCTCTACCAGATGACCAGGGCAATATCCCCTAACTGTACCCTCTACCAGATGACTGGGGTAATATCCCCTAACGGTACCCTCTACCAGATTACACCGGTAATCCAATCCTGTATCATAATACTGTAAGTGATAACATACTAAAAGTAAACTGTTTTGTCACCAAACTTGATAGAGAATGTATTCATATTGATGGACTTTACGTATAAAAACATTGGAAACTCAGTGAAAGCTACCAGATAGATTTAACTGTGTATTTCTACTGTAATGCTGTAATCCCAGGGAATAATTTAATGTTCAAATTGTGTGAAGCAGTTTTGAAATCTCTGAATATATTCTCTTATAAAATACTACATATGGTTCTTGTGTACAAACACTGCTATATATCTTTGCAATTGTATCTAGCAATGTGACCATTTTTGCATAGCATTCTGGGATGCCATACCTGAATTCACAAATGTTACTGTATGTAGTGAACGATTATATTGGTCTAAAAATGACCGCCTTCTACTAAGTTGTACACTATTATTATAACACAGTAGTACCTGGGCTACTTGGATAGCTTGGTTACTGTTTAAATCCCACATTTTGGCTTGCTTGTCTGCAGATGCTGTGAAGACTTTGGTCCCATCCTGAAAACAAACAAACATATCCCCAAAAAATTGTTAAATAAATAATAAAACTGAACTCACTTTAAGTAATTGCATTAGATCAAACATTGATTTTTAATCAAAGAAAGTGAAAACGTGTCAGTTAATACTTCATCTATCAGTGCATATCGTCTAATATTGAAGCTACTGTATGCTTTGTGTTGGATCGTAATGATCTAGACATGTAATATTCACCATATAATATAAGACATCATCAAGCGTATAGACACGCTTGATTGCTAATACGGTATTTGACAAAATATGAAATGCATTAATTATACAATAATAGCAGAAAAAGTGTCTTATAAATTCAATGTGCTGTTGTAGTGCTTCCTTTGACAACATGCACAAATTAAAAATCTATGTATAATAATCATCTTTTGGTGACAATCATATTATGCAGTAAACCTTCCAAAACTAGCTAGAACTCTGCTCAAGTAATCTATGTGAGTCTTGTGAAATCTGAAAATTGCAGAAACTTTTATGAAACGTAAAAAAGTTAGCTACAGTAAGTATTTAAGTGTTGATTAATAACTATACAAACTTACAAGTTTTTCAACCAACTGTACAATAAATAACTGATTCCACCTTGGTGAAAACTTACATCATGCCAGGCAACGTCCAGGACTGGCCCGGTGTGCATCTGCTCTGCTTTTGGAATTGTTTGCCCACTGTTCTGAACTTCCCAACATCGTACCTATAGTAAGACAGAATCGATAATTGAGCACAGGTTACAATGTTGCTAACCCTGTTCAGGGAAGACGGTTACTTTTACAATTGATGTTCAAATGGATGGTGGCAATTTAGTTGATTTGACTGACAATGTTAATGACATTACAACATTTATGCGATATTCTTAATATTTATCTGAGTACTGTACAGGTTTTGAATTGCAGGCTATTTACAGTACTGGCTATATATGGCAGTACTGGCTATATATATGGCAGTACTGGTAATATGGCAGTATTGGCTATAGGCAGTACTGGCTATAGGCAGTATTGGCTAAATGGCAGTATTGGCTATATGGCAGTACTGGCTATATGGCAGTACTGGCTATATGGCAGTACTGGCTCAATATCAGTACTGGCTATATGGCAGTATATTGCAGTACTGGCTATATGGCAGTACTGACTAAATGGCAGTACTGGCTATATGGCAGTACTGGTTATATGGCAGTACTGGCTATCTGGTAGTACTGGCTATATGGCAGTACCGGCTATATGGCAGCACTGGCTATATGGCAGTACTGGCTATATGGCAGAACTGGCTATATGGCAGTGGAGTTTGCCGGTATGAAGATTTGGTGATTTGACATGGAATGACCCATACATGTATTTGCATCATTTGAATCAAAGCTCATTCCTGTACAGATGATTTGTTTTTAATAATTCTAACCAATGAAATACATAACTGCTTCAGTATATGAAGTTATTTCCCGATACATCATATACTGTATTAAACCATGCTTCATATACTGCATATACTGTAATCTGTAGTCATATTAAGGCACTACAGGTGATCAAAAGTACAGTAGGACGCTGGCTTGGCTAGAGCACCATGCTCTGGGCTGCGTAGGTTACAGTCTATTGGCCTACACAGTGTCACGCAATAGGCACTGCTTTTCTGCAAAGATAATCCCTAATTTGTTTGCTATTGGTTCATCCTACTGTAACATAGCAGGATTTTGAAGCTGCCATGGTTTTGCTTCTTGACATGGTGCCTTTAATGCAATCATACAGTACAAATTACAGTAGTTAAACAATCAATGCTAGAGTCTTCTTACATCCAATTTTTGCAATGTTTTTTTACAATTTTTCAGATTCATGTACATTTCCTCTTTTTTTAATCCACTGTTATAAATCATTTATGAACATCGAAAACCAAAAGAGTTCAGAAACCACAAAAAATTCTTTAAAATGTTCAAAAATGAATTACCTTGTTATCCCAAGAGCCAGCCACCAGGAATGTAAGGGGAACTGTAGCTGGACTGAATGCTAGTGCACTAATGCTGTCATCTGGGGGTGAGGTAACTTCAAAATCTTTAGACTTCTGATTTTGACCAAACAGACTAGTGGGTTGTTGACTGCCACCAAACTGGAAAGCCATGATTCTAAATTGTAAGCTTCTGAGATGACTTCCGGATGTCTGTGATTCTTTAATAGATATCAAGGTGAAATGTTATAATACAACATGCACAATACCGTAGGAATTAGACCCAACAAAGGTCTACATATTCTGCAGAAGATATAGTAAAATACCTTCAGGTTATGACAGTCTTTTAAGGTTGTTTTTCTTTTTCCATGTTGTTAAATGTCATCAGTATTGCCTTTAAAGGCATTGAAGACTCGCCCCAAACCGCGTGCCGAGCTCTGAAAAAGTTAAATTTCCGTTGCTTGCAAGTGAAGTTTTTTCTTGTCTCTACAAAATGCAGACAGTAATGAAACGTGATACCTTGTTATCTTTTATCTAGACCTGAGATGTCCATGCTGCTATGTACAGTGTTGTGCGTATTGACCGTAGCTTTATGTATTGACTGTGCACTAGTGACTAATTAGCGACGGTAGCAAGCTGTGTGTGTGTTTTCTGGGATCGATGGTGGTGTCTAACACTTCTGTTACACCTCATTCGAAACTAGGTCAGATTACTGGCATAAGACGTTTCTTTTTGCGCAAGTCTTCACACCCTTTAAATAAGCAAAAGGCAGATAATAGTCATGAATCCATGCTGAAACTTTGACAACCACTTCATTATAAAATTATGTACAGCAGTTATATCGCAGCTGAGAGAGGGTAATTGTCTATGTTAATAATCCTTAATGGTTGGGAATAATAACAAGAATCAGAGCTGCTTTTAATATAATATTTATACTTTAATATAGCGACGCTCACTGCGTCACGCACCGCTTTACAGTAAAACAAACACAAGAACAATAATTAAGCAGTGAAAACACCACCAAAATACAATAAAAGATACTTTTGAACATGTTTTGAGTGGACTGACTTTAGGCAAATACTGATTATCTTTAATTTCATACCAAAACATGGAAAAAATGCTGACAAAGAAAGTCTTCAATCTGTAAATTGTACATTTTGAAACTGCCTAAATGCTATTTTAGTATTCATCTGTTCAGGGTATTCATGCTTAAAGTGAACAAATTTGTATAGAATATGGCCCAGGCTGCAGATTTGTACACATGAATGAATAGTACTGTAGCTTGGACTTATTGCATAGCTGCATACAATACAACAGTGTGTCATATATTTTTGTCTTCCTGGCAAGACTCAATGTTTTGCCAGCTGGATATATTCTAACTTCTACCATTAATTAACTGTAACCATTAAACTAACGTTGGATCTTGTGAATACTGTGAACCTACAGTACATTAAATGGATCATTTTGCGAGCCAAAAATAAGCATCGTAGTCTTATAAACAGAGTATAACTCGTTTAACGTATTTAGGCTGAAGGCTAGACTAAAATAATTTTGGGAGCAAATAGATCACATGTGGTTGAAAATTAAGTGTAATGCATCCATGCAAACATAAAACTTGTTAGGCAGTTAGACTAGCTAGGCCTAAACGTAGGAGCTTTAGAAAATGATTACACTAGGCTAAAGGCATTTGATAACCAGTTAAACATTTTAAATAGGCGATCCTTTTTTTCAATGTAATACTTAGCCCAGATTAAACTAAGGTTGGGCACTATCACTTACTGTAAATTTGCATCACCTTAATGGTATTCTAGCCTAGGCTTTACACAACTTACAGTACTTTAACAGTAGGCCAGCCATGGCTTTAGTTAGGCCTAGGGTCTAGAGGTAGCCTATGCCTATAATACAACCAATTAGAAGTACTAGTTGGTCTACCATAACACAGCAGATATTGCAAGTGCATAGATGATGCGAATCAACAATTTATCTTTCAAGACTAAAATCTCAGTCAATCAGGATGAGATACTTCTCTGTAACAACACACAAAATAATTGACATAACGATTCCTGCAATTTCAATCAGACTCTGTACAAAAAAGAACAAAAACATTGCTCAAAGTCAGAGTCAAAGTGTAAACCAAGTCTAACTCTAGTATAGTCAGTATTGCGAAATTCGGAACACTGTGAATTTCGGACACCCCTAAGAAATGTACGATTTCACCATGACAACCTATAGCAGCAGCCAATTTCACGAAAAACTACGAAGATACATATATACTTTCTCTCTAAAATGACCCGTGTGCAAGTAAATACTGACATATTTGTCAATAAAATGACGGAGATCTATGAAGTCTGTTATAATTACTGAAAGAGCAACTGCACCACCAATTTTATCACCAGCGCCACACTGTGGGAACGAGTGTCCGAATTTTGCAATACTCTAGCAAAGAAATACCAGTTCCACAATCACGACGAATCTTCTTTTTTACAACGTGAAAACAGTTTGCAGGAAAGAAAGTTTGGCCGTGTATCTTAATATAAAACACTTCTCCCACCATATCAAGTATATTTTCAGGTGATTTATACCAGAAGATATTTAGTTTTGGGGTGATTTAAGGCTTAGGTGTCCGAAATTCGAAGTGTCCATGCTAAGCCTTACTCGCGATTAAAATGATGTATGAAACATCAAATCCAACCGCAGATGACATAATTTTCTCCCGCAAAAGTATTGGATAACTTACACGTTAAATTTGCATGAAAGGCATCTTCTTAGCCTGCCAAGACAAAACATATAGGTTAAAGGAGCGCTAACATTAGAAATGGGCTGAAGATAATGGAATACGTATCATTATATACTACTACTAGGGGTTGTTAAATTTTCTCAGTGAGATGACACCGAATACTGTACTGTACATGGTCTCTGTAAATGAAGAAAAATAACCTCCGACTATCCGAGCTTAAGGAATTTACAAAATACTTAATGTTATTTGACAGGAATGTGAACATACAATATTTTTTGGTTATACAGCAATAATTTTGTCACAAAATGGTCGCGATTATATATACCCTAGTTCGCAAATACAGATGACGTACATCTAAGTACAGTCTTTAGTCAGGCCTACATAGCACAGGCCTAGCCTATCTCTTGTTAAAACTGTAAGAATAGAACAACACCACGAAAATCTACAAATATATAGTAACAAAGTGGCTATTCTTACGACGAGTCGTAAGAATAATTTTCGATTACGCATGCGCAGTTGCTATTTTTACAACCAGGAGTACTATTTTTACGACCATGAGTAACAATAATTTCCAGTTAGGGTTAGGGTTAAGATTAGGATGAGGGTTTAGATTTAGGGTTAGGGTTACCCCTACTACACGCGCAGTTGCTTTATTTACTTTACTGCGCATGAATTCGCCAATGTCGTAAGAATACTTTATAGATAATTGTTACGACTAGTCGTAAGAATAGCCATGGCCATATATTAAATATCTAACTAAACACAACAAGACAACACAAGCTTACTAACAATTGTTTTGGTATCTATAACTTAACTCTTACTCATACTTTGTAAATTGTAGCGCTCAGTTGGCATTTATATGTGCCCTAGTAGGATTTTTGCCAACTTAACCCATTCAGATTCAGAAAAGCATTGACTCATGGCAAAGTTTAGCAGTTTCAATTTTGATTTGTTTTATCTAGACTAGCCTAGGCCTATATTCTGCTGAGGTACAGTAGGCTGCTGCAAGCCTACTGTAACTCACAAATTCCCAATCGAGTCATATTTTTCGTTTCCCTATTGAAGTTGTTCGAGCTGACATGTAATTGTTTAATCATTTTCTCTCTTTTTATGCACTCGTGATGATTCATGTAATTGTATGATCATTTTCTCTCTTTATATGCACTCGTGATAATTAATGAAGGATAAATGTATTTATTTCCACTCCGTTACGGTTTTGACAGAGAAGGCGATGGAAAGTTCGCGTAACTACTACTAGTGCATCCATACATATGGCATAGGCTAGGCCTATTGCATCCTAAATTACATTTTAACGAAAACGTTACACAGCAAATGAAAGACAACAGTGTCAGTAGGCCTAACTGTTGATGTTACACACTTACAGACAAAAGTCTAACCAGCTTTGAGTATGCCTAAAATACTTCAGTTGTATTTATTAAGAGCTAGCCCCGAACTTACATTTCAGCAACTGATAAATTGTGGCATAAATTTAATCAGTTATGACCACTATCCCAGTCAAGTTCTGAGAGCAATGCAGAGAAGGAAAGGTATTGTACACGGCGCGGTGAGTATCAAGCGAGCGCATGCGCACATTACGTTAGGGAATTTCCCAAGTGAAGTTTATCATGAAAGCTGATTCTTTTCAGTAGAATACCTCCTTCTGTAGATAACAAATCTAAAGAAAAATTCTCGTGACGTATCATTTTTGAACATCGTAATGTTAAACGTTGCCGTGAAACAGGAATAAGGCTATCGTGTCAATGTTTTCTTTTATAAAACCGAATTTGTTCACCCTGAGCTTCGCTTTCGCAGGTTCAGATTGCTTTTGCCGCGCTATCATACGGTCGCTTGCTTTCATTAGGGCCTTAAAGTATTTATTATACACGAGCGTTAGATATCAACAGCTGCCGTGTCGCATCGGTTGAGCACTGTACCTGCAGTGCGGTAGGTATTTTGAGCTCCCGGGTTCGATCCCCGGTGCCGGTGTAGCAGTACAAACTGTCGCAAATATCTCATATTCAGTACATACTGTCCTAGTCCCCACAGGACGATTTATACCGGATTTACCAGTACATTTGGTCTCCCCGGACCTTTTTTACAAGGCCAGATGGTACAGACTGTCTCCCGGACAGTATATGCTATGGTTAAACGAAGGGGGACATTATTTGTCGGTTGTATATTTTGTTGTAAATTGTGTCCCCCTGAACACAATGTCCGCCCTAGCAGGTACGTTAGAGAAGCAAAAATGTAAATAGTAATGGACTCTGGCAGTATCCGTATTTGTCACATTTCGGCTTCCGTATATTAAACAGTAAGTCGATCGATCGTGCCGTGCGACAACTAAAAATGGGAGAGTTAGCAGAAAACGCGAGACAAATTGCCGATATTCTAAGAGATGAGAGCTATCCAAGTGGTTTCACGAAAATAAAACAGAGAAGGATCTTACGGAGAAAAGGTAAGTTTTTCAGACTGGCTGAAAATGGAACTCTTGCATACCAATATTAAAGGAAAGTTTTGCTATCTAGGGCTTCTCAACTCGCCCAAATCGAGGCAGCTCATACTAGTGGCATCTAAGGTAATGTCTGTAACTTACAGTATAGGATACACACTATGCCTATGGTTGTTAAATGGCGAACGGCCATTCCACAGTTAAAATATAACCAGGCCTCTTTAGGCCTGATTGGTGCACAAATCATGATATTCTTTTACCACGTTTGGTTAGTTGTAAAAACTCATTCTCAAAAGTCAATCAATTGCTTATGCAACATTATAATCAGTTCTATGCTTGAGCAAAGTTGTTGGTACATGAACAAAGTTATTATTAGGGCCTATTTTTTCGTTTTGTTTACCCAATTGTCATAACAAATTTTTGTGAAAATATCATAAATTTCCACCTTTTATCGCTCTGCCTATCATAGAAGTTAACAATCATAACCAAATCATATTAC
>KN885054.1:76762-87947 GCA_000934455.1 Apostichopus parvimensis | reverse complement strand
AAGTTATAAATGAGGCTGCAAGAGTGTTCTTGCGTTGAAACAACGGCTGACTTTTATTATACAAACTCTACAATATGATAATGAAAATATACAAATGAAGAATAAGTCATGACACATGACAATATAAAATGGCTTAATGAACTCTTTAACCTAATTAAAACTATCCTGACTCGGGGGAAAAGCTATACTCAATACAATAATGTATAATTATGAAATAATCTGCATAAATAATACAATATGTTTGCCAACAGGCGAGGACTTTTGGCACCTTCGTAATGGTCAGGGCAACACATGCCAGCTGCAACACATTATAGGCCTTTTCACCTAAACTGTTCCTAGACAGCAGGAATTTTCACCTCCTGAACCCACAAACTCTCAAGAGACTTGTCACTCTATAGCTGTCCAAAATGGCTAAGATTAAAGGACAAGCTCTCAGACATTTCTTTAGTAACAACAGTAACAATTATGTTCAAATTACAAAATACAAATACGCTCTTTACACTGCGAGCAGTACAATACTAAAATACAGGTACAATAATTAACTGTTAATAACCTTCTGTAAACTAAAACCCAACCGGTACTGTAAGTTACAGCACAGTATTAAAGTACGCAATACTACACACGTGTTTCACGATACACAACACACGCTATAAACCCATAGGACCAAGGTCCAAAACACAACCTATCATGTACTCTATACAACAAAGTACAGCCTAGCCAAACACTTAAAACTGATTCTATTAATTAACAATAAGGGTACGTACGGCATTTAAAAATAATATTTATACTTAATCTCTTACTACACTGAAGTCAACTCGCTCGCGATAAAGAAGAAGAAGAAGACTCTACGCTCGCGGGAAAAGCTCGCGGACATCGAGACTCCATCAACGCTAGCTCTCTATATACTGTAGTAGGTCCGCCATCTTGGATACCAGTGGCTTCGAGCCAGAAGCCGAACCATCCAAAACCTGAGGCATCCTGCCTCTAAGAAGGGGACATCTCCTCACGGACTCCAGATAGTAAAGATATATGTAAATCTGGGCTATTCCCGACCCAAGATTAATGAAATATGACAAAATAAGAAAGGGATAACGAGGCGAACCCCGGAGCTCTGCAGGGACGATGCTGCCATTAAAACGACGTATACAGAACTGAAGAATACACACGTGCAAACAACTAACGCTACAATACAGTATATTACGTAATACATGTAAATACTCAACGGGTGCATACAACAAAATTTCACTTCACTACAGTAAGAATATTTTCCATATATTATTGGGAAAATGTCTTACATGATATGACAAGTATCATCAAAGAGGCCAAGGTGTAATTGAACCCCAAAATTTCTGCATGAATTTTGGAAGTTTTATTCAGTAATGTGGTAGTATGAGATATTCCCCCACTCTTACAAACGGAGGACAACATACTGTGCCTGGAATTGTACTACAAACAAGTCTATTTTACAATCTATCTGATTGTCTGCACACCAATTCCTTTCATGGACTCCTAGCACGACCTAAGGACGAGCCTAATCATACATTACACTATTACTTTCCTGCATTATGGGCTCATTTGCTCATATTAAACAGCAAAATGATGTCCACAGTAAGGTGTTTCGATTCCAATCATTTTGAAGCACTTCCTAAGCATTTTTCATATGGAATTTGCTTCATAGCAAGACTGTTTTGCTATCTTTCTCTCATGTTGGTTTGTTTCTTCCTTTCTACTTCAAAGGTTCAGTGAATGTCTGCTGCCTCTTTTGCCCTCTCAAGAGTCTATCAATGCAGAGATGATATCTAGGAATGTTAAAAGTAACTATCGATTCTGTCAGTATTGGTTGATTATTTGATTAAATCTAGTCATCAAGGAGTTGATATTAGAGACAATACATTGTAACATTTTCAAAAGAAGTGAAAAAAGCAGATTGAAAGCCTTTGGTAAAAGCCAGAATGATGCAAAAGTAGAAAATATGACAAAATAAATTGCTTTGTCAGGAGGATTACATGGATTTCAGGAGCAGTAAATGTTAACTGCCTACATGATTTGTCGTATGCTCGCAACATTCCTTTGGTACAAGCTACTGTAATGGCAATGTTATTAACTTATCATACCTATACAGGATATTTGTTTAAGAACATTTCCTTCAAGTCTAAACACCGAAATCGTGTCCATATTTATTGGATAAAAAGCACCAAATTCAAATTTAGGTCTTAAGTGTCCCATTTTTAGTATAGAGGTGTCATTCATTTATGTGAAAAAGTTAACTTCTCTCCTTCATGCATCCTAAGATGTGTTTAAATGTAACATATTTCTACATACTTGTCATCATAGTTTACTGGCGAGACTACGGTTACAGCCTGAATCTCCAGTCTGGTGATTGGGAGGTATGATTTATTTTATTCTTGTTGCCAGGGCTTTTTGTTATTGTGTGTGTCCATTAGTGCAGAACAAGTTGGAAGTAGTCTAAATGCCGACAACCACTAGACAACGACAGAGATCGTGACATAACTTAGGGAATATAATGTGTAGAGCTAGGTTGTGGAAACAATATTTTAAACATGAGTTGGTCATTGCAAATTGTTGATTACTAATTAATTCAGATCATTAAGCAACTGAAGATACTCAAGGAAACCCTGTATGACGTTTCTTTTTCTACCGAGAGTATTTTTAACTTTTCTGTACATAGTGGTAAGTCTCGCAGTATAAAAAGAAAGTTTTGCTGGATGTATTTGGACTTACCATTCATAACAATGGATTTTCTTTAATCTATAGAAATACCAACGATACTACAATTAGAATAGTAAAAAAAAGTAAAAACAGAGAGTAAAAGTTAACACTGCTTCATTTTGTGTTTATTTTCAGGTTGATGATATCAATATTATTCAGTCACTGTGTTCAGAGAGGTTACAGATCTGGACTAAAGATAGTAAATTACAACAGAATTGTACTTTGCAGCTACTGAAGAATGCATCTAACACTGGTGTAAGTCAGTAGTATAATAATAGATATATCAAAATCCCTATTTTGTACCAGATTTGCCATCACCATAAATGTTTTATGGAGATGCTATAGTATCATGCATTTCGCAGTCAAATTATTTGATAAATTCATTCATTATCTTTCAACATTGTTTGGAACGCAGGATGCTGCATCCAGAACGCATTGTTTTAGCCATGGATGCAAAATCTTCAAATTGCTTCCGGCGGATGAAAACTCACACACACTCACAACTATGCCTACGCAAAGTATACCAAAACACATTTTTGAATGAACATCTTTCTTCCTTTACGAAAAATCCATGCCTCAAAAGAACCAAAATTTCTTCCAATCATACAGATGATTGAATATGGTTTTAAAAGAATAAATCATAACAATCAACCACAAAGATACAGATTAAACAACATTTACATTACAGAGATTTTCATGCGATAAAAAGTCAATGGTTCTTTTCCAAATTTCCCATGATCTGATTATTCTAATAGTCCCTTACCCATTGTCTGGAAACATTCTTGCATCTTTAGTAAACACAAATTATGTAAATAACAACAATTACATGTGACATTACTTTCCCGTGTAGGGATGACAAAGTTTGTGCTATAGGCTATCATATATGCACTCAAATATCATAACATTAGGCCTTGTTGACAACACATTCGACAAAAAGCAGTCATGGTACAAAGTTTTGGTTGAATTTTTTCTAACAATATCACAAAATATTTGAATCATTGTTTTGATCACAAAAAATTTATGAGTTGAGACAAGTTAGGAATTTTGTAGGAAGCTAACATCTCGGATACTAGAAAATGATTTTCAACTCACAGTACTGTACGTTTGTTCTCTCAGCATTGAGAGTTGCTCAAGTAAAATGTACATTCATACTGCAGTATTTCTTTGCTGCAAAGTATTTCGCACTGTCTTTGACCATGTGCGGCAGTGATTTATTTTTCTTGTGCAACATGCATACAGTACATCGTCAGAAGTAGCTATTGAAGCTTGAGTATTTTAATGGACATTGTGTGAGGAGCTATTTACCCACTGTAATGGGAAACGTATCGGGACTGGGCCAGGGTTGAGCCGACTTACCTATGGTGGTTGAGGAAAGAGACAACTTTGTTCAATTTAAATAAAACTTATGAATAAAATTGCATTGGGTAACAGTTAATGGTAACTTACGACAGGGCTTCATAAAAGTTGTGAGCAAGTAGGCCTACTAGGCCTTTAGGGATATGTTCTTGTGTCGTTGAGATCAATATATATTTTCTACAAAATTTAAGGGGCTCAATAAAATGAGATAAACGTGCAGTGTTTTAATTTTTGCATGTTCTCTCTAGGCATTCCTTTAACTTTACATGAATTTCCAACATTCACAGCATATGCATAGCCTATAACATTTTCACAGACCCTTTGTAAGGAAGTTGTATCCCATGCAGTAGTATGCATTGTGTGCTCAATATATGGTAACTAGTGTACGGTAAAATTTCCCGCTTCGAAAATATATAATAGTTAACAGGTTTCATCATTTGATGATTTTTTGTCCATGGTATCGACCTATCACTATAGGCTTCTTGTTGCACACAAGCCAATGTGCTTTCAGGGGTCATTATAGCTCAGTATTATGTGTTCCTGTAGAGGTATTTTACAGTGCATGTTTTCATGGAGGACTACAGGGACGCAAGTTATTCTGAGCAGACTCAAACGCTGTTAAACTTTAAATCATAGTAACAATACTGGTCTTCACAGACTACTAACTTTCATGTTAAATGTACACATAAGTTAATCATATCATAATGAAGTATTTTTCCAAGGAGTACTCCAATTAGTGGCACACATAACACAAGATGATTTAAAGATTTCATATCACTCTGTAGTGACAATATATATATATAACACATTAGGCATGTGGTATGGCACAATAATACATCACGTTTAACATAACTAATTTATATGAAGACATTTTCTTACTACATTCCTAGTCTAACAGTCCATATTTCATTGTGATAATCATTTACAGTATGTATTAGTCCTTTTGTCCATTTTATGTCTCATGCATTCATTCACTTTAGTGTTGCTGTCTTTTTTATACATTGTTCATTATGTTAGATAAAGAAGTTGGATCAACCCATATTAAAAATGGTTAAGACAAATGTTTGCGTTAATATATACTTTAGATTTCAATAAACAAACTTGAGCCTAATCGTAATAATGCGAGGAGTGGATTTATGTTAGTATTAAGATTAATAAGAGATCTCTTCACGAAAGTAACTGGCCACAGTAGGTTATAATTGTATAAATAATTGATATAGCTCTAAATCATTTCAATGTTGATTGAATCTTACTTGAATGTTACCTTCCTCCAGATCCCCATCTTCCATCTAGAGCTTCTACAGTCCTTCTCCAAGGCTGATTCTGGTAACATCATCCTCTTCTCAGGGCTACAATTGTCCTGTCCTGTGTCATTAAAGAAGCTATCGATAGATACATATGAGGAGGGAAGAGAACTGACAGAGACAGAGGTTGCTGGCATATTGATGTTTGCACAACATTCACAGCAATTGGAAAAACTAATGTGAGTATTTCAATGAGTATCTTAGTAATGCGTACCTAGATAATGCTTTCACACTTTAAATAGGCATAATGCCTACAAAGTTTTATCACTCTATGCCATATGGAATGATACTCTCACAGTACAGATCTTTATTGTTTCTGAATTGAGTATTTACAGACACATTTTTTACCTTCGCCTTGTTATTAAAACCTACATTTGGATCTTGAGGAGTGGTGCTTGTTTGGGTTAATTGTAAACAAGATACGTCATTTTAGGGACTTGGCAGAATATAAGATATTTTCACATTTTTTGCAGAACAAATGCTATATCATTGAATGACTTTCCTTCTAATGAATAGCTTTTACTCATTGTTTATATATGATATACAGGTTAGCTTTATCGTCTGTGTTATTGTCAATGCTTTACTCGTTCAGGTCTTTGACAGTAATCGTCTGAAAGATTTACCAAAAATGAAATCCGATAACTTTTTGTGAATTGTGTTCACGCAATTGACCGACTCATTGTTCTGCTTTATTTCACAGGTTCTTATTTTGTCTGTTACCTCCGTCTATCACTGCTAAGGATATTCCTTCAATAATGAAGTCAAGGAAAGTGAAAGGTACATTATGTGAATGCTCAGGTTAACCTACGTCGGTTGATCAATATCAACAGTTTGTACATTAACGTTTTAGGGTTTGATACCTGATTACTATCATTACAGCATCCAATCATTGTAGTTAATAACGTTTATTGTATTACTGATCATTGGTTGCCTGAAGTTATCATTAAAATAATAAATTAAATATGTAAAACGTCAAGCAAATGGATGTATATTTATAGACGATTCTGATATGATGGAGACCTCAAGCCTTCTAACTTGTTTTATATTTAAAATGAAATAAAACTGTTAGCAAACTGCTTATCCACTAAGGAGCCTGTGTAAGAGAATGTGTAAAAATAAGTTGGCCTGACATTTCAATCCTACAGTAGCAGGAACTTCTTCAGAGGCTAAATGAAAAGTATCAGTAACAGAAGGGACAAAAACACACACAGAATACTAACAGGTTAATGAGCAGGGTGAACACAAAGAGATAGATGTAAGAGGATTAATAGACAAGGGATGGAGAGAAGAAAGAAATCAACAGGGGGAAGAGGAGAGGTAGGAGATCCAAAGAGAGGATTAAGGGAACAGGGTAGGGAGTAAACTGGAGGACAAATACAGAAAGGTGTGGACAAAAAAAAGGGGACGGAAGAGAGGTCAGGGAAGAGGAGTGACGGGGGGACAAGGGGAGAAAGGGGGGGGGAACAGAAGAAAAGTTAGTCATGTCCTTCCTGAATGTTGAGCCCATGAGGTTGAATGGTGTGGGTTTGCATCCACAGTCTCTCTCTGCTGTTTCGTACCAGGTCACTGAGGACAGCTACCTAAGGATTCAATCCCCTGTAGACATGTCATTCATGGTATGGTTGGGAAGGTTAAAGTGTGTAGTCTTGTATTCAGTAGATGTATGTTTTTCTAATACATTCTACATAGCTTATGCAGTAATAAGCTTGATACAAGACTCAAGAGAAGCAGTACAGCTGGCTGGGATGTTGTTGCTTTGACTTCTGTATTCAGAGTGTCTGTCACTGCTAGACAATTATACATACACTAGGTGTCTAAATATAAACATACCACCACAGAGATATGGTGAGGAATTAAGAACCAGACTGAATTAGTATTAGTTACACTCAGGAAGTTATACAGTTACAATAACATGATGCAGTGAGGGTAATTTAAGACTGGGAATATCTCCAGATCAGGGGTAACATGAAATACGTCCAGTATCTTACATATGCTGTGCATCACACGTTTGCCTTTTGGGTCATTCCATATCAAATCACCAAATTTTGGAGTATGTTGTAGTTCGACATCTTTGAAAAATTCCCAAATTGATTGTATGATTGGACAACCATGAAATAAGCGTATTCTGAAAATTTCAGTTGCATTGCTTTACAATTGGCCGATTTATCTCACTTTGAAATTCCGCAATTTGTCGCCACCATGGCATTTTCTTGACTTAAAGGTCTCATTTCTCAGCAATTAAACATTCTACTACCTTTCTATTACAGATGCCTATAGAGTCTATCCCATAGAACAGGAAAATAAAAAATTAGGCTACAAAAATATTGTCTTGTGGAGTTAGGTCAACTTAAAAGTGTCAAAATATTCGATTTTTGTACTTTTAATTAAAAACTGCACAGTATTGAATTGAATGACCTTGAAGCACAATACCCAGGCTCAAAACACATGGAACATCAAAACAGGCAAAAACGTTTTTTGTAAAAATCCCAAACTTTGAGGATTTTTCATTTGAAAATAAGGCAAAACACCCTCCTGAATTTTTTTTTATAAACAGGGTGGTACTATATCTCTTCCAGAAAAAATTATAAGATTTTTTCATTATGACGCGTTTTGAGTTATTGGCTGTCAAACACGACCTCTTTTGTACATCGGAGCAACTTAACAACTTCATAAATTAATATTGAAAACAGCTAGAACCCTGAAATTTGTTTAGGTGTAAGAACTTTATACTTTTAATTAAAGTATAAAACCCTGACAGCTCTAACATGGTTACTTTGGTAAAAAATTGGCATCAAAACCCCTACCTCATGCTGAATCGCAGCATGAAATAGCAACTTTAGAGTTGAACAACTTGCAAATATATTATAGGAAAGCATTGTAATCATTATTTTGTATTGTTTGTACTAGACATAATAACCTCTGAAAGAATCAAGTACCCTGGAGCAATGGTTTTATAGGAGCAATTCATCACTAAAAATAGCACATTTTTTAGTGAAAAGTACAAAAATCGATATTTTGACACTTTTAAGTTGACCTAACTCCGCAAGACAATATTTTTGTAGCCTAATTTTTTATTTTCCTTTTCTATGGGATAGACTCTATAGGCATCTGTAATAGAAAGGTAGTAGAATGTTTAATTGCTGAGAAATGAGACCTCAAAAGTCAAGAAAATGCCAAAATGCCATTGTGGCGACAAATTGCGGAATTTCATATTGTGATAAATCGGCCAATTGTAAAGCAATGCAACTGAAATTTTCAGAATACGCTTATTTCATGATGGTCCAATCATACCAAAAAATTGGGAAATTTTTGGAGAGGGTGCAGCAACAGCCATCCGTGATTTGACACGGAATGACCCTGCATGATACATGCCAGTGAAGGGGAGACCATCATCTAACTATAATCCAATGATATGCTTTTCTAAGAATGTCAGGTTAAATGTTTTTAAGAAAAAATGATACACATACTGGTTTATCCCGTTTCAAAGCTTTCAGCATAAATGAAAGTTACGTTTTCACTCGATAACAGAACAGAGAATGATGTCAAAACGTGCCCTTCTGCCTTGTTTTGCACATGTTCTACATGTTAATGTAATTATGTAAAATAGCTGGGCTCAGCAGATTCTTGTAAAGTCTCTTCACAATAAATTGCTCAAGGCTTATGTGACTGTAGTGTAGGTCATTGGGGTGTCTGGGAGTGAAATAATGATGTTGTTTGTTTTATTTTGTTGATCCTGGCAATGTTACCTCTTTCATTTTAGTCACTTGGTTACCGTACGATAGTGGCAAAATTTATGACCTCAACCTTGAATCTGGTCAATGGATGGTGAGTATTAAGAACTTATTAAAACATGTTCCACTAACCTGTGGACTCACATGAAAGAATCAAGTAACAAAGAAAATTAAACATAATAACATCATGTCAGTACAACCTTACTGTGGCCAGTGTTCGTATACGATTGATTGTATTTCAATTAACAGTTCAGGGGTATATGAAAAAATGTTTAACCGGTTTGTTTTCATGTTTTCTTTGCTGGTCTCTTCAGTACATGAATTTAACATTGATTGCAGTACCTCGAGTGCATCTTGCCTAAAAGTAGTAGATGAAAACCTCATGCAATTATCTACTGTATTACAGTTGAGTTTTCGAATCCAGAATCAATTGCTTCACACTGTCAGTTACAACTGCTGCTGCGTGTGTGTCCAGTATCGTATAGTGTTTGCATTAACTTTTGATCAGCGTCAGTCTACGATACCGTTACATAAATATCAAAAAGATTAAGAGGCAACAAAGAACAGTTGATAGATCATTAATTCTTGTCACCTTTGTTCCTGTAAATTACCAGATACATGCTCCTTATTGCAGTTTGTAAATTAATGTCTTCAAAGTGTCACATGACAGATATTATTGATATTACTTTGACCCAAGCATCTCTGATATTCATCCCAAAGTAACATTATTTTTGTAGCATATTTCCTTCTTTGTTTGAATTGAAAAGAAATTAATTCTTGATTCGCCTCATAACTGTTGGAGTGATTTTGTGACGTCATATTGGTAAAGCTCATAAACCTTCCTATTGTATCTAACTTATAGTATGATGATGGTACGCTCGATGTGACAGATGCAGTTTACAGCAAGGAGGTAGGTAGTGAAGTATAATGCATTAAAATACACACAGATTCATTGGTTTAATCTCACTAAACAATGTAATGGAGGAGATTGATCTTTAACCTACAAAATAATCTGAACATTTTTTGGCATGTATAGAAATATAATAATGTTTGAAAGAGACGATTTAAAAAAAGATGGTTGCTGTGTGCACCTTGAAATCAAAAGAATAGATTACATATTGCAAATAGGAAATGTGGAGTTTTGCTATCTTTATATAAGTTACATAAGGCTTGCTACTAGATCTTAGCAAACATTAGTGATTCACAGATTCATTAGAGTTATATCATAGGTAAATACAAAGACATAACAAACAATTGGCTTCTTAATGTTACTCTATTAACTCCTATTACTATGAAAAAGTAATGATAACATTCAGTTGATTGCTCAATATTTTCTAATCACAAATCCCTAATAGCCATACTTTTGAAAATTGAATTATTTTGTCCGATAAACTTACAGCTATCATTTATGATTTACTTCTCTCGTACAGGTTAGGGAATTCCAGGAAGTATGGCAGTAAGTAATTTTTATGTGTATTTTTTCGTACGATTTGTGATTTATTGAGTTAACATACACAAACCCCCATCATTACGATCATCCCTGCCTATAGCAAATACCACCCAAATCCCCTGTTTTTGGCCAAAAAAAGGGAGATGGAATATCTACCGGAGTTGGTAATGACAGCCATACTGAATGCTCTTCTGCACAAATTCACGATTAAACACACAGTGTATCATTTCAGTGTCAAGCCAAACTTTTCATCTCACACCGGAAAGTAAATCTGGCCATGTGGGCACTTGTGTTAACAATCATATAGGTGACTGGTCAATTAAATAGGTGCATTCAAGGATGAATCCTTATGGCAGTATTTAGGGTAGTTTATGCTATCAAGTAACAAATTATTAATGCTTGAGTGAATTTGAGGAGGACTGTTTTCTATAGACAGGCTTGACCAATAAGGGAGTATACATCGTGCTACTTCAAACCCCCTCCCCCACCCCTACTCTTCCCCCGTGGAGTAGCACGATATATACTACTTATGGGTTTCAGATAAACAAAGGATACACACTTGTATGTAGGTTGTGTATATCAAATAGGATGCAGTGACGGGCCTGACAGCCATG
>KN885054.1:64133-74776 GCA_000934455.1 Apostichopus parvimensis | reverse complement strand
ACTCTTTACATACGTAACTTACACTCTTTACATACGTAACTTACACTCTTAATATACGTAACTTACACTCTTTATATACGTAACTTACACTCTTTATATACATAACTTACACTCTTTATATACGTAACTTACACTATTTATATACGTAACTTACACTCTTTATATACGTACCTTACACTCTTTACATACGTACCTTACACTCTTTACATACGTAACTTACACTCTTTACATACGTAACTTAAGTAAAGAAGGTGTAAAGAAAACGTTTGTGGTACATAAAATTACACTATTACGTCATTACCAACAACTTTATTGATGTGGTGGAGATTTGATTACAACATAGCTTATTCGAGGTCTTATTATAGGGGAAAATGATCAAGAAACGAATAATCCATTATCAACTACTTAGAAATGGTAAAGAGATCAAACACTTTGTGTAATTTGTAAAAGTGTTCAGTGAACAATTTAAATTTAACAAATTTAACAAGTCTCAAACAGAGAATGAAGCAGCCGAGCACGTTTATGACTGATACAATTCGACTTCTAATATTATTCTAATGAATCTCATGAAAGTTGGGAGGTAGAACTTTGTTATACTGTTTAAGCATAAATGTACCAAACTCACTTTATATTTGCATTGTCGAATTCAAATAATCCCCCAACAAAACTACAATATTACATCAGGAGTAACACACACACACACATAACACAATACGTTAGACCTCAATTTGTTAACATGTTTTACAATTATGTTTGTTTCTGTTTAATAGTAGTAGGCCATATAAAGCTTTTTCATCTTTTTGAATATTCTTTTGGTCCATGAACTGATACATATTATCTATTAACTATGGCAGGCCTTTAGTGCCAACTTATTGTGCCGTGAAAAGTCATCATTTTGTTTAACAATGGCTTTCTGGTTCTGATCTCAATCCTTGCCCTTTAGAAAAAATGCGTTGGTTTGCGTTCATTTTGTCTTTATTTGTAATCAATTTTGATATGTTTGATATCTTAGGCAATTTACTATAATTGCCAATGCAGTTATTTACTGTATATTAACACTTCATGAGATCTCTCTTGTATATACTATGTTTAATATACACTTTTGACATTCTCTTTAAGAGAATGTCACGTTATGGCTTGCAATACATTTACAAACGTCCCTAAAAGCTAACTTAGTTTGCTGCATCCTTGGAACGTATTAACTCAAGTTTTTAACTTTGGATTTAAAGAACAGGCTAAGAATTTGTATTTTGTAATACCTACTTTTAAGTCTTTCAGAATAATGGTACTCTAGGCAAATGCTTTTTATGTCAGGGAATCTGCGTGTACTTTAGACCGAGCTTACTGGAAATATCTTGACTTCACTTGTGATTGGTTCTTTGAAGCATTAATAGTTATATTTTTAAAGTGGTGATGTTTCCAGTATGTTTTATAATACATGACGACTCTGTAAAGTTACCTGAGAGAACTCATTTTGTTTTTCAATCACTTATTCAAGGACTATGGGAGAATAAATAAAGATAATCATCTTCACCTTTTTAATCATTTATTGGAGTTATCGAAAATGTTTTTATTTTTTCATTTCACTATTTGTTATTTTACTTCAGGGCCTCGGGGAGATTAGCTTTACGCTAACCGAGTTTACCCTTTAATGTTAAATAAATAATAAATAAAAAAACTGATTTGAAGGCTTCTTAGCCTAACCGTTACTAAACCCCAATGCAAGATCAGTATTCCCTATCTGCTTACCCACGCTACGCCATGCTATCGGGAGTACCATCTCGTAATCTCACAAACAAGGGCTTAAAAGCAAGGCCTTTAGCATGGGTGCAAATGATTTAGTGAGGAAATAAGGAGGATGTGAAAGTTCACCAGTCATGTACGTGGTAGTCATGATGGACTGGTCTCATTGATTCAAATTTAGATCAATTTAGATCAATTCAAGGATTAACCTGACCAATACTATTACAGAGCTTTGGTAACAGACACTCATTTCTTTTACTTCTTTATCGGTCATTCTTCATTTATCAAAATGAATTACTTTTCTTTAAAGTTACATTTATGTATCGCAGATTTCACTTTATCATCAGAAGAATAAAGAGGATGGCGGCGAAAATATCTAATAGAACACCTCACATTTGGGATTTTCAATATCATTTAAACTAAATCCATTAAAAATCGTATAGTATGTTCAAGTGATATTTTGTCACATTTCGCGCTCCTTGTCATTTCTCGATCAATGCAGTGTTGCTATCAAGTCATACAATGAAGTATTTACAGGTATCGCACCACAATTAATTGCTCCCAAACTTAGACTACACACTATAAACTCGTCACTTCCAAGGCCGCTAGAGCATAGATAGAAGTTCTCAACTGACATGTCCTATCCACCCCATATGATAGCTAATGGCTTGAGCTATGAAACATTCAACCTCTTCCATCATGATCATTTAGATTTTGAGCTAGAAGAGCTCAAAGTTTATCATAGTGCTCCCCATCTGCTAGCTGTCGCTGCGGAATCTTCTTGTTTCGCCCAAGATATTCTTAAACTTTCAATCCTACAGATTTTTAGACCATCAGTGTCAACATCCAAGCATACCAAATAATGGTGATGACTCAAAACATGTCCAAAAGATTCAATACAGTAGGTCACTTTAGGGCTATTTTCCGACAATGATTAACGCGGACGTGCACTACTCTAATTCTGGTGCGATACCTACATTGCTTACTCATGCAGTCATTGAACATGCAGATATTAATCATGTTAGTCGTTCTGGAATGTTCAGGAAACCCGGAACGCCCCTCTCCGAGAATGGTCCAGCCAATTATACATTATCATGGATCACTGCATAGCGACGTAAAAATTCATAGGTTTGTTCGCTAGAGGTTGAATTACTTGAATACAATTACTTGGGTACAATAATTATTCGGTCCTGACTCCCAAACTTAAAGTTCGAATTCTAGCTGAACAAAATACTTGGTTGAGTTACAACTCTTATAACCATTTCATTACTTCTTTTTGTGGAATTTTTATAATAATACGTTAGAAAGTACACGCAACAGCTTTCTAGACTGAGCAAAGTAGAAGTCCTAATATATTTCAATTCCAGGCACTTTATACAGAGAATCAGTGACAGGTTAAATTGAGTTATGGATAATAGGTTATAATATCACCTTTAATTGGATGGTCTAGGGGCAGATTATGTAAACCTACTGGCAACTTATATCAGTAACCAAATGGACACCTGCTTTGGTGGTTTATTGAATATTAGGATATAACAATTTTACTCTGATCAAAGTACTCACCGACGAGAGAGAGTAATTCTTTCTGAAAGGACCGGATGGCTAGAAATATATAATGGTGACATCCATAGGGGGGGGGGGAGTGGTGGAGGAGGAAGGGATAGATATAGCACGGATAAGAGAAGACAAAAACTAATTTCTCCTCTTGTATTGTGTTCCCGAAAGCGAGCTCTCGCAGATAATTTTTGATGAATATCTGGCAGCAAAACCAATGATGACAACTGAAAATGTGATAAAACAAGCATTACATTAGGTCATTGTAGCTCTTTTTCTGACTATCGTTAAATTTTCGGGCGGATAAACAATATACGCTAATTGTGGTGTGGTACCTTTATGGAAAGCTATCGCTTCCAACAAGTATGCTACTGTAACGGAAATGTATCCCTTTAAGTAATTTGTTATGGTAATGTATCGTCATAGGATCGAGCGTTCCCTCGGTTCTACCCGTCGATGGCCCCCAGAAGTCTGTAATTGTATCTCTCCCAAAATATGTGTTGGGCTGTTGCGAGTTGCAGGTGGGGACAGCCAATGAAAATCTTACCCCTGTTTTGTTTGTAAACTTTGTTGAATCAGCACCCGAATTTGGAGATGTTTCCCCTTGTTAGTGGTGGCGCAGGTTGTTTAATTAGTTTGAGCTCACCACGCTCACGAGGTATTCCGATATTGGCCTTTGACAGAGAAAGAACTGAGAGAACCACCTATTTTCTGTAAGTTGCTACCACTTAACTGGTATATTTGTTCTATCACACGATTATGTGCTTGGCATGACTTCTAGACTTAATTGTTTGTCTAAGGAAAGATAAAATCGGGTATCTTTGGGGTGACGGGGGATATTGGTCGTACACCTAGGAAATTCTAAGAAACTATCGTTGCGTTAAGTGCATTTAAGTAACAAGAAACTAGGGTGTATTTTTAAGACATATTTGTTGTCACTTTCTATAGGGGTTCGGTAATTGTAATTTCGACTTCACTAGGGGGCTCAGAAACGCTAGACCATGTGTTTCATGTGGGCGTTTGTCTTGCATATATCTTTTATGTTTTCTTAATCAAAGCAAGTAGTGAGAAAGAGTAGTGTCAACAAACGCTAGTATTATCCTTCATCTGTAAATACTTTTACCCACGTACTGGTTCGGTTGTGATCTCGAAAAGACATGTTTTATTTAGTAATCTAAACTGGTTAAGTTTTTAAGCCTGTTTTGAGTGAGTCCCAACAAAATCTTGTATGCCTCCACGAGTTAGCGTAACTGCGTAAGTGCGTAAGTGCGTAATTGCGTAAGTGCGTAGTTGCGTAAGTGCGTAATTGCGTAAGTGCGTAATTGCGTAATTGCGTAACTGCGTAATTGCGTAACTGCGTAATTGCGTAACTGCGTAATTGCGTAACTTCCTAAGTGCGTAACTGTGTTACTGCTTAAGTGTACAGACAATTCCTGTACCATATCTATTAACTGTTTATCAAAGTCTCTGTAAAGTCTGTCAATGCCGTAATCTGTGGTAAGGTCATATGCCAGTGCATCAAAGATCGACTGAATACATGAATAAATAAGAGATCAACCAGTCATCAACCTCTTCTCCGATTTTTGTCTTGATATGTGTTAAAGATTTTTATAAGTTCAAGCAGCTGGACTACGGGAGACACTGGTCAACGTTACACTACCTTCAAATCGAAACATGGCCGTCAACTTAGCTAACGCAAGGACGGGTGTGGTTATCCGTGAACTGTGACTGGCCGTCTCAAGATGTCAATTCATTCTGAAGTTGACAGAAGAGGCATCTCAGTCAAGTAGGTAACAGACTAATCAGGGAATATTTTCTTGGTGTGATTTCAGAATTGATTTTAGTCCCATAATCGCAAGCATACAGAAACTGACAATTTTAGAGCCTATACATTCACCCGCAGGATGTACACGTTTTGCACGCTAAACTAAGAATTTCCAAAATTACAATGTACACGGCACGCGATGTAGCCCAAGCCCGGAATCCCGTAATAGTACTGCTAGTACTAATACTATACTCTCTTGGCAGAGAGTTAGAAGCCCGCAAGATGGCAAAAACAAGTGTCCCTAAACAGATATCTGTAGTGACCGCACTGCAAGCGAGCCTTTATATTCCCTCTCGCAAAGTGGAACAGCTTACGTATTTTGTTTACAAGCATTCTGTTGCCCAACTTTCTTGCTTATCTCCACTCCAATTTATAATAAACTTGAACAAAGAGGACCAGTGTCCAACGAGAAAAAGTTTTGGGGTTATAAGTTCAAGTGTACAGCGACATCTTTTATCAGTCACTTCGTTCAGTGAATTGGTCAGCGAAGGTTTTTTCTAAGCCGTAATATTACTTTAGCACTACAATATATACCATCGCCTACACTACAGCGATAGCTGGCTAAAAAGGCCGATACTTCATATATTCTTCGTATATTCTTCGGGAATCCACCATTTTATGTGTGGGATGTAGCAATGCAACCCACCAATTACTAGCGGATTCAGTTATTCAATTATTCAATATTAAGGATTATTTCATATATACGGATCTATCTTGGAACTGGCAGTTCAAGTTCCCTGGACCGACGCAAGGAGGGTTAAACTAGACAGAACTATTATTAGAGGTTAGTAGTATTTATTTATTATTATTAACAAGACCTCTAAATTGGTGACCCCGACGTGATAGTTTAATTCTTCCTTGTGGGTTTATTAGGATATTGACTGTGCGCAAACGAACAGTTCATCCAGTACAATTTATATAGTCACATGACATTTCATAATTTACTAGCTTATATACTCGCTTAGAATATCGGTCAAACCCGGCATGAACATTCATTTTCTATTCGTGGCGGATTCTCGTTCATATTCATTCGAGCGTTATTCATTACCAGCAAGGAATTACAAGCGCTTCAAGAGATAAATTAGGCGTGTATATCCTTAACATTCTATAACATTTCATGTAACTAAATTGTATAATTCATCATGACCGATCCAGAGAAAAAACCCGAAACCCAGTAAAGTCTCGCTGCAGTTAGTTTGAAACTACCTCCCTTTTGGGCGAACGATCCGACCATATGGTTCGCACAGGTCGAAGCGAAGTTTACCACGCGTGGCATTACGTCAGAACAGACGCAATACGCATACGTTGTCGCCTCTCTTCAGCCCGATATAGCACAGGAAGTTAGGGATTTATTGTTGCACACGCCCGCCAACAACCCATATTCTACATTGAAGTCCGAGCTAATTAAGCGAACAAGTGCGTCGGAACAAAGGCGGCTACATCAATTACTAATATCAGAGGAACTTGGCGATCGCAAACCGTCACAACTATTACGCCGCATGCGCCAGCTTCTCGGGAATAGCAAATTAGAGGACAATTTCTTACAGCGACTACCGACTAATGTGCAGCTTATTCTAGCAACCACTAGCGAGACAATCGAGGTTGAGCAACTAGCAGTCATTGCAGACAAAATCATGGAAGTAACCCCGTCTGTCCATCAGGTCTCGACCATTGCACCTACCCCTACGGTTAATTCTGTCAATGCACCTTCTTCAGAGATGGCAGAATTGAGGGAAATGGTCGCAGCTCTCACACTGAAAGTGGAGGCCCTAGGTAGGCAGCAAGGTAACCGAACCAATAGGAGCCGGTCTAAACCGAGGGATGGTAAGTCATCCCAACGACGAACAAGGTCTCCGTCTTCTGAGCGTTCCCATGCTGGATCTCAGTGTTGGTACCACTGGCAATATGGTGCTGCAGCGGAGAAATGTACACCACCATGTAACTTTCAGACATCCGGTAGCCAAAACAAGTCCCCAAACTCAACAGCCAGCGATTAGGAACGACGAATCGTCATGGCGCATCATCCAGCAGTCGTTTATTTTATATCACTGACCGCCGGACAGGTTCCAGATTTTTAGTTGACACCGGGGCTGAGGTGAGCGTCTTTCCTGCGACAAAAGTGGAAAAAGGGAAACAGCCATTGTTTACCTTAAATGCCGCAAACCAGACACCCATCTCTGCCTTTGGTGAGAGGTCATTTACACTCGACATTGGTCTACGACGCGTTTATCGCTGGGTCTTCATACTAGCCGATGTAGCATCGCCATTACTAGGTGCTGATTTCCTCGCTCACTTTTCATTAGCCGTGGACGTCAAACATCGCAAGCTAATCGATCTCGAAACATCGCTCAGCGTAAACGTGCGCACTTCAACAGACACGTCGCCGAGTCCGTCTTACCGTATCTCCAATCTACAATCGCAGTATCACGCGTTACTCAACACGTATCCGGACATCACCAGACCATGCTACAAGGAAACGGCAATCAAGCATAACATTACCCATCACATTATTACAAAGGGTACCCCTGTATTCGCACGGCCTCGTAGATTAGTGTCGGACAAATATCGGATTGCGAAAGACGAATTCGAACACATGATCCAACTAGGAATCGTCAGGCCCTCAGAGAGCTGTTGGTCTTCACCCCTCCACATGGTTCCTAAGAAGTCTGGTGACTGGCGTCCATGTGGTGACTACCGGGCCCTCAACAATTCAACTGTGCCCGATAGGTACCCCATACCACATATTCATGACTTTACATCTTCTCTCCATGGTCAAACCATTTTTTCCAAAATTGACCTTGTAAGAGCTTATCATCAGATACCTGTCGAGCCAGATGACGTTCCCAAAACTGCCATCACTACCCCATTTGGCATGTTCGAATTTGTGAGAATGCCATTCGGTCTCAGGAATAGTGCCCAGACATTTCAGCGTTTTATCGACCAAGTATTACGAGGCCTCCCATACGTATATGCATACATCGATGACCTGCTCATCGCTAGTTTTTCACATGAAGAGCACTACGATCATCTGCGACAACTCTTCGATCGCCTTCATGAACACGGAATAGTAATCAATCCTTCGAAGAGCATTTTCGGCGTTTCATCTCTGGATTTTCTAGGACATCACGTTGATGCAAGTGGCATTACTCCATTAACAGACAAAGTCAAAGCAGTCACTGACTTTCCGCCACCTGATACACTCCGCAAGTTACGAGAGTTTCTGGGGCTTGTTAATTTCTATAGACGGTTTATTCCAAACTGTGCTATCATCATTCAACCTCTGACTGATCTCTTACGAACTAATCTTAAGAACATGCCTATCAACTTGACGGATATTCAGTTACAGGCATTTTCGAATGTCAAAGCTTCACTTGCACAATCTACACTTCTCAATCATCTACACCCTACCGCCCAGCTCTGTCTGATGGTGGACGCTTCGGACGTAGCTGTAGGTGGGGTTCTTCAGCAGTTAGTGGGAGGTAACTGGGAGCCAATCGCATTCTTTTCGAAGCGCCTACAGAAAGCGGAAACTCGTTACAGCACATTCGGTCGCGAGTTATTGGCTGTATATCTCACCATTCGCTACTTTCGTCATCTTCTAGAAGGTAGACAATTTCACGTCTTATCAGATCATAAGCCACTTACATATTCATTCTTGACTAGTCCTGACAGGTACTCACCACGAGAAATTCGTCATTTGGATTTCGTCTCACAGTTTACTACGGACATACGTCATATGAAAGGTAAAGATAACGTTGTAGCAGATGCCTTATCTCGAAGCACAATAAACACAGTCAGTGCTTCGAATATAGATTTTACAGCGATATCAGCGGAACAGGAAGACGACGAAGAGCTCAGCAAGCTTCGTCAGTCGTCGACTTTGCAATTCAAAGAAGTTCCGTTACCGTCATCTCAAGGTACCATCACTTGTGACATCTCTACAGGCACATCCAGACCATATGTGCCACAAAGATTTCGTCGTGCAGTTTTCGACTCCCTGCATTCTTTATCTCATCCAGGCATTCGGGCAACACAACATCTCATCACTAAACGTTTCGTGTGGCCCGGTATCAATCGAGACGTTCGTGAATGGACTCGCTCATGCATCAGGTGTCAGCAGGCCAAGGTACATCGCCACGACGTGGCACCGGTAGGTACCTTTGTAACACCTAATGCACGTTGCGAACACATTCATATTGACATTGTAGGACCACTTCCACCATCAAACGGATATACGTACCTTCTTACTATATTTGATCGTTTCTCTCGATGGCCGGAAGCTGTACCTATCAGTGACATCACCGCTGAAACAGTAGCCAAGGCATTCATTCAGCGTTGGGTCGCTATATTTGGAGTACCAATTGTTATCACTACAGACAGGGGATCGCAATTTGAATCATCACTATTCAGAGAGCTCAGTCGCATGCTCGGTTCGAAACGCATTCGCACAACTTCATACCATCCTACAGCGAACGGTTTAGTAGAGCGCTTTCATCGACAGCTCAAAGCGCAGCCGGATTCTACAAACTGGACAAAAGCACTTCCGCTTGCGCTCCTAGGTATCCGCGCCACGGTTAAAGCCGACCTTAACTGCTCCGCTGCATAACTAGTTTTTGGTGCTCCACTAACATTGCCATGCGAACTAGTAACACCCATTGACACTCCTGCCCTGACGGACCCGAGCAAATATTCAGATCGCTTAAAGCAGCAAATGGCAAATCTACGTCCAGCAATAACAAGGCCGTCACGTCACACCAGCCAGTTAGACAAGAATCTACAAACGTGTACACATGTGTGGGTTCGCACCGACGCAGTTCGTAAGTCGCTACAGTCCCCGAACAAAGGACCATATCGTGTAATTAGTAAAGGCGATAAGTTTTTCAAGCTAGATTACATCACCAGGGAAGAAATTGTTAGTATAGATCGCTTGAAAGTAGCATACTTAGACAAAGATTTCAGTGACGAGCTACTATCAGATCAATCATCACGACCTAGTGAGCCATCTTCTATGAAGCCACCATCTGGTAAGCCTCCAGTACGTTCATTGCCAACGCCTATTCTTCGTAAACAGAGTAATATTTCTTCTCCGCCTCAAGTTAATAGAACAGATAGAGTAACTCGTAGTGGTCGACATGTTCATTGGCCCAGCAGATTTATCCACGTAGCTTGTATGTAGTCATTTTAGCTACGCAGTCCTAATCGATTGCCTTCCATTTTAATATTAGCAATCTAGGGGGGAGCTAGATGTAGTGACCGCACTGCAAGCGAGCCTATATATTCCCTCTCGCAAAGTGGAACAGCCTACGTAATTTGTTTACAAGCATTCTGTTGCCCAACTTTCTTGCTTATCTCCACTCCCATTTAAAATAAACTTGAACAAAGAGGACCAGTGTCCAACGAGAGAAAGTTTTGGGGTTATAAGTTCCAGTGTACAGCGACATCTTTTATCAGTCACTTCGTTCAGTGAATTGGTCAGCGAAGGTTTTTTCTAAGCCGTAATATTACTTTAGCACTACAATAT
>KN885054.1:51001-63443 GCA_000934455.1 Apostichopus parvimensis | reverse complement strand
CATGTGAACAAAAATATGCTTGGAACGTTAGCTACAGTTGATACGATAGGGGAAGCAGGGCTAAACACACATACTATTTCACACACACACACACACACACAAAAAGAAAAAGGGTTATCCATTTTTTGAAGAAACTGAAGAGTTGCTACTTACGAATATAACGTGCTTATTTTGGTTCGAGTAATGCTTACTTTAATGTAACGACACATAGCCCAAAGAAAAAAATCATAATATAATTGATTGTGGTACCATTACGGTATTTTCAACAAAAGCGTCGTAAATGTTTATAATGAAGCGTAAAGATTTAGAGATAAATGTAAATATGGTTGGTTATCAATGAAAATATTTGATTTAATTTTCTACCCAGGTTTTTTTCAATCGAATAAATATGCAATAATTTAGTATTTGATTATAACACCACATAACTTAATAGTAAACAACATTACTGATCTATCGGAAAGTGATAAATTTCCTTCTTTTTCACCAAATAATTGATATGACCGCAGTGTCTCCATCGATTTCACTTTCCACATATCATCCTAATTCCAGCAGTTCATGTCCAAATGTTTATGTTTATTTCCTGGCCCTTTCCAAATATATCTGCATATCATTTTTAAATATAGATCATTTTCACAAAATAGCCACATTCTCCGTCAAGATTATCTCAAACAATTGCGGTTTACCTTGATATTTTAACGCTTGATCTCGAAATGTTGACATTTCATCTCAGAAATTTAATTGTAAATATAAACACAAAATCATATACTTCAAATGTTTAGGGAGATGTCATATAAAAGTTGTCGTGATGGGACATTTTAGACGTTTCGCCAGCCTGTGACAAACCCTATTTATCAGACTTTGGTGAGCATATCGCATACTGTAATGAAATAGCAATATAATTAACGTATTTACGTTATTAAAATTATTATCTCACATTATTAAGACTTCCTACCTTCGAGCACAAAACACATTATGCACTCGTGTATTTTATCAAACATTAAATATTATCTGACGGGATTAATTCGATGATTGCTTGCATAATCATCTGTATTTTATAAGCATATTTATCCAGCTAATATCAATTACGTAACTATTGTTGTTATATTCCACTGTTTGCTGGTTGTTCTTTCTTGGAATCTGTGACTAAGGGAGTAATATATTAATGGCTCTAGAAGAAATAAACAATAACGCAATGGTTACCACAGTAGATCACATTTTATTTTGTTTTTGGTTTGTGTGAATCAGGTTGCATTAAATAAGAACAAAATAAGTTTGCTATATTAATAAAAAGGAGCACATAATGTTCTCCACAAATGTGAATATAACCGCACTAATTTATTTAATAAACATATGTGTGTCGCTTATCATTATCGTTTCAAGTTACTTAATAGCCAACCCAACACACTGATACCCAAAACCACAATTAATAAAAAAAAAAAAAAAAAACGTTACGGAGATGTTTGTTTGATACACCTGATAGAGGAAGTCATAGGAAAGGACATGTTTTGTGGGGCGCGCATTCTCTCCGAACAACAGATGGCAAGCGCAGAAAAAGAGAAGCGCTTTCCAGTCATCAATTAACTTTTAGGGTTATTTTTGTTTGTCTTGTTGAAGATGGTATTTTTTTCCAAGTTAAGATACAGAAAGTTTAAAGAAAAAAATACCGTATTGGAATTTCTTATTTTATTCCGCATTTATTGGGATCTCTAGATATGTTGAAAAGTTATTTTAGTATACTAAATGAACCGATGTGTTGCGAGCAAGATTTCAGAAATGTACTGTGATCTCATTTCAAGTAAGGCATAGGGGAACTCCCGGTCGTATCTTAATATACTTAATAGCAGAGATATGGTGATTACATGACACGTTTGACTCCTTTTGATCAGGCTTCTAAGTAGTGATTTTTTATGATTTCTCCCTACCTGCAGCGGCAGCAGGAATATAACATCCCTGCTCGCCCTAGACTCTCTAAACCCTAATTGCTCATACTTTTCTCCAGCAATCGTAAATGGAACTTTAAACTTTATAGTTTTAGCCATAGCTCGTCCAATATTGAAACGCTTCCTCGATGTATGTATTTGGATTTGAATTGTACTGGCAGCCCTAGTTGCCTTCTATACCGGTTTACCACGATCATTGATACGTCATAAGTATTTAACTCAGCGTGACGTGATTTGAAATAAGGTACATACACTGACATCTACATTTTCCAGGACGGATCTTTAATGTATGGCATCGAAATACTACGATAGAAAGGATAACTGTGTGGTTCATTGTACCTTATATAGTCATTCATTGGTATCATGCTGACCCGTACCTAGAAAAACCCCAATTGCGAGACGTCAGAACGGGAGTCTTCAAATATGTATGTTCAATGAAATCAATGTGTGATAAATTAACCAGTTGTAAACTGCATTCGGTGGACAGTGACATTGTATGTCATAAGATTGGGGTAGACGCAAATATTTGCATGCATATCAATGAAAAATATAACTCAGGATAATTTGAGTCCATCATTGCTATAATAGCTGCTTATCATCTGCTATCAAAAAGAAAAAGTTGCTTCACCAATACAGAGAGAATCATAACTAAAGGAATAAGCAAGATAGACACGATTATTACGTGAGATATTATATCTGACTATTTGGGTATATTACTAAAATATGTACTGGATAACAAATAATAAAAAGGCCTGCTGGATGGAGGTTAGTGAAATATACACAAATCCTGTACGGTAAAACCACCGATGATATAGTAAACTCACAGGTTTAATGCCATTCCGTGGCCAGTGACCTGCTACGCCATACGGCTGAGGCAGATAAGGATTCACTAGATGTATTTCTAAAATAGAAGTTAATGTTGGACGGAAAGGAGAGCTCATTTATATATCGTCTATCATAATGATGATTGTGTAAGTGTGTGTCACCGTTAAAACAACAATTATCATTTAGGGTATTGATGATTACGATAAGAGGTGGGGAAGGTGACGAGGGTTCATAGGAAAAAAAATGTACGACATCACTTTGCGAATTTGCTTTATTTGGTAGAAGGATATTATCCCACTAATCTCTCTAAACCACATTCATGATCTTCGTCATTACACTCAACATGCATGGTAATATATAACTATTTTGCCCATTTGTATGTTATGTATCTAAACTACATGCTTTGTGTTACTCATAAAATGGACGTTAGTTCTACATAGAGCCGGAATTCTCCATATCAACAAGTATTCATTTTACGATCTATATTCATTCATTTATGTTTTGAGTAACGGTTTATGTGAGATAACATCTCAGTTTTCTTTAAACAGTAATCGCAGGATAGGACAGACCGTAACACACTTCTGCATCTATTATACCATGTTGAACTTGAAATAATATCCGGTATCTGTCTCACACAGTGTTTAAATTTATTAAATAAACAACTATAGATAATGTTGTTAACACATACCATCGATGTTATACACTAAGGATTCAACGTATGCATACATTTACCAGTATATAACTTGACATAATTAACCGAAGTATATATATACAACACGTCGCTCACATTCTTCTTGTAAATATATTAACAGTCTTACAGAGTAGTACGAATAAACGATCACTGGTAGTAAAAGCTTTACAACGTGATTACTATTGACTTGTCTGACAGGACAACAACAATAGACTACCAAAGTACAAACACATACCGCAATAAAACAGCCCGACTCCCCGGAAGATCAAACCCACAAGCAACAAACATGTCCTGTCTGCACCAAAATAACAAACATCTTACAAGTACACTTTATCTTAATGGAGTACAGACTATTGATACCAAAAACAAAAACCAAAAAAAAAGTACAATAACTGGTTGTTTTTATTAGAATATCATTTTATTTATGCAATTATTATCCCCTTAAAGCATGTACGAGAAAGTAAGCGACCTAAATTCCCCATCCTAAGCATATTAAAATGAAAAACAAATAATGAAAAATTGGTTTATATTACAAGGACAAACATCGTTGAAAATGGATAAAGATATGAAAAAAATTCTCTCATCTTTGCATTATCGAAAAATATTAAACTGTAACTAAGCTACAGTATAGATTATTAAGCGAATGCAGACTAGTTACACCAGGAAAGAAAAAGTTAGCCACTCGTGACCATTGATTAACGAAGCGTTTTAGTTATTCAATAGTAAGTAATAAAGTATAAACAAGAAATAAACATGTCTTACTTAATGGATACCACAAATTACGCAAGAAACTTCTTGAAGTGATGTTGATCAAAGTATTTAATTTAAAGATCAATATTTGTATTCAGTTTATTTCATCTATAGAAACTATCATGTTACTGTAAGCAAACGATAATACACGATATGACGTCATAGAATTCCAGCATCATTACATCACTTGTTATTTAATGACCATTACTCATGTTTACTTGAAACTAAAAACAAATTGTTGTCTGGCTAATGTGTTTATATGTACGAGCTATAGAGGAATGATTAAATCTGGCCTTTTATGAATTAAGCAAATGAATGCACTTACCAATTACCTGCAGCAAATCCAATGTATTGTCATAATTGCCTTAACCTATTTAATATTAACGATGTAAGTGCATACCGATTATTCAACTAATGTGCCATTACACTCAATACCTATGAATGTTGTTGATATATTTATTATTCTGATTGAATATTGCAGTAATCGAACAGTAAGGTAGAATCGAGCACGGATATACTGTGATCGTTCAAGTCAAATTATGAAAAATGAGAATTAAAACCTAAGTATTTTGAGAATCTAAAATGTGTTGCTTATTATCAAGTTAAAACTTGTGAACTTACGATTCATCAATTATGACTTTGTAAACGTATTATTCATCGATTATGAACGATTTCTTCATTTTTGTACAACACGCTGACAATATAGGTGTGATAAAGCAATTGAAATGTGTCATACGTGTACATCGTACACAATATACAATTTACTATCGAAAGATACGTTAATTGTTAATTTCATTGGAATGTATAATACGTAATTTCGGGATATTAGTTATAATGTAGTGAAAATTCAAATGACATAATATAAAAGTACAAGTAGAGAAACTTCGACCGCGACGTTACAGATCGAATTACACATCTGAGATAGCTTGACATATGGTGGCGTTTGTGCCATCTCGTTTCAAAATCAAACCGTGGAATTATATAGACGGTGGGACTATCTTCCTGTTACGACGATGTGTGTCATAATGATTTCAGTAAAGGTAACATGGGTGATTTGAGTCACGGAATGATAGTACTGGCGTTCTTAAAATAAACATATAAACATTCCAATAATCGTTATTCATTATCTACTGTAGTCGTGATGATTTTTGTATTTTGTGCTAATGAATGCTTTACTTGGTTCGTACGGAATAAACACTGTGAGAAAATACTTTTACAATGCTATGAATCTGCTACAGGTATTCTAAGAAATACAATGAACAATTCTGATTCACTTTGGTCTGCTTAATGAATTATTTGTTTCGCATTTAATCAAAAAAGAATAATAATAGTAATATGAACGGCGCGTGTATTATATCACAAATAACATAAAGACTGATTGTAGTAAAAAGATAACGGCATGCTTCCATTTATAAGCACGACGAAAGAAAATGATATGTAGTTGTAAATGTAGCCTAAACTGAGACACGTTATACCTGAACGACTGTTTGTATTTACACAAAGTGTGGTGAAAGTTTGTTCTCGGAACAGCTTCAACAACTCATGGAAAAGGGTATCCATACCTTTTTTCGAGGGATCAATCTGTAAATCAACCTAGAACACAAAAGTGATTAACCTACTCTCCACTAGTTCATTGAGAAGAAAAAAAAACATCAGGAGAGTGCGCTGTTTATCCATTTTTAACACAGCCATGATCATTCCATTGAATCAGTAGCTTGGTTTTGTTACTTACTAGACCCATACAAAGAACGTTTCCATTTGTTTGACGCAATCGAGTTCCATGCTTGTTATGGCAAGCGAGAGTTCCTTGTATCAATCCACAACAAACCCACGTAGAAACAGTTACTACAATCGAGTTGTAAAGATTGCCACTGACGTAATACTATATGATACACGGTTAAAGTTGCATACAACGAACTACGGATCTCGGATTGTCGTAGATTCGAACTTGTCATTTTCACTTTCAATCTCATTTTCGAGTTTCAGATGACTTTCTTCCCATCTGCAAATCTGTAAGGCTGAATAGAAGAAAAATAACATATATTGTAATAGTTGTAGTAATATTAATATTGCTGGTGTAGCAATAGAATCATTACAATTTTAGTCATAACTGAATAACAATCAACGATGTTGCTTACTGAAATATAGCAACACAGTATACCTTGAAATATTATACTGATGTAGTGTGGATTATTGTTGCTATTGGTATCAGAAAAGTTCACAATAGTGCCATTGTGATTAAAGATAATTTATTAAAATTAAATTATCCTCAGTTGTGTAAGTTGAATGATTGATCTTTTCTTTTTTAACATAGACCTAACTATATTGGTAGCGCCATCAATTTTCCCATGTAGTATATTTAATAATCCTACTGTACCCGTCCGGTTATTTCTTCTGATGTTACCAGATAAAGATGTAAAATAATATCATCATTATACTAAAACACAGTTTAATAATGTTCGATCATTCAACGACACATTCTACGATAGCAGTCACTTACCCGAATGTTGTCTGAAACCATGTCACCTGTGTAAAAGAAGAATATGATATTGTGTCGGTGAATATTAAGATCTTATTAGTAGTATTTTGGTATGCTTGTTAAAATGATTATTTTCAGACAAAGGGGAACATATGGCTAAGGTGGACTCTATAAACGACTGTTTCTTTCATGACAATATATTAGTCTCTGTACAAGACATCAAGCGGTCACCATTGAAACTTTTATTGCTGAAAATGTCGTACAGATACTTTTTCTTCTTTACAAACGGTGGGTTTTAAATTCGTTTTGTTAATCAAAAATATAAAATAAGTATTATGTTGTGTATTTCAGTTTAAGGTTATAAATTTCGTTGATGAATAGTCACATATTTTTACAAGAATGAACTGGGCAGTCGCGGACGTTATACAATTTTTATGAATTAAATCGTAATATGAATAAACAAATGTGTCGATGGTTCACATTTTTGTTCTATTTTGTCCTCCCACCCTAAATTCCAACAATCCGATCTATAACTATTTTTAAGATTCAAAATAATGTTGGTAAGTTAGTTAAGAAACAAAACTGTAAATTCTGCGTTAAAAGTTTATTACCTCAGCCAAGTAAATCAGATAATCATAAACAGTCAAACAAACATCTCGAGTGATCTATATAACATATAACGAACTATTTCAGTACAAAGTAGCATTCAACATGATTGGTCTGTTTAGTAATTATATATGTGGGAGCAGTCAGGATATATTTACGCTTTCTTTTACCAGAAAGCAAAACAGTGCCAATATCAAAATCTACAGACAACAAAAATATGGATGTAGAACTATGGAAAGAGACACTTCAACATAGAATAAACCGGATTGACTATGTTTGAAGAGGAGTCCAAGGCCAAGGCTACAATGACGGTCTGGTAGCCGTTAGAGAAGGGCTGTGGTTGGATTTGAGGCTCGTAACCACTCCAGAGCTATTGTTAAACTATATATTGTTCACATACACCACTTTAAGCAGTTAACTATCTGTACTCATGCCTCCATTAATTTCTTGTAATTCCTACGTCACGATACCCTCACCTTTCCTTTGTTATTAGCTTTACGTGTGTAATTTACAACATACGATACATACATTCCTATTTTGCCATACCGTGCACCCGCCATTGTGCTATAAGAAGCTTCTCCTACGGGCAGTATATATCGCAAAACGAAACGAAACGAGAACTACGGTTTTGGCTGAGGGTCTGTATCACATCCAGTAACAATCGAGAGGTGGTGAGGGGGTTGGGGGGTGGGCTATGAGAAAAAAATCTTATTTTGTTGCTTTGACGCTTTTTTTTCCGTCTATCTATATTATACAAATCAAGTTGTTTAGTTATGTAACGGCTTTCGTGGTTATATATGTTGAAATTATTGCCTCAATAATTTATTATTTTTCTAATTTATACTTTTGGTTACACGAGTGCTATTAGGACAGATGAAATGTTTTAGTAGTCCTTTACTAATTCCCCAGCAGCAGCAATGTCAGTATAGTACATTATTATAACGCTTGGTATTTGACATATCACAAAACCCTTACAATCATCGCATATCATGTATATCCAGATGAGCCATCACAGCATCAGTTATCCTCACGTCCCGTCCTCTGTTCCAAGTTAGAGCTTAATTCAACTTTGACCTACACACATACACACACAGGAGATAAGCTCAATATATTTTATTGCCCATTATGCAAAGCGCCTTCTGGAATTTTCCACTTTGATTACTTTCACTCCATTCTCACATGATATCATCGATCATCTTATAAGCTTCATGCTGCTTTATTTAGCATTACAACAGTACAACAAAGTAACTACAGAATAATTTGAATTGTAGATGATCATTTTCAATATTATTGACGATATCATATAATTAGGCAATGAACAATGTATCTCAGTGTATCAATGTCAGTTTTTTAATGTGAGGTTATTTATTACATATATCTTCATTTTGTATTGATACAACTTTTCTTTTCTTCTTCTGATTTTGAACTAAATATTTCGTCTTATAGTTGTACAGTATTTAGGGACATTTTACTACTGAAAACTGATTAGAGTTAATTTTCCATTTTGTTTTATTTTAATGTTTTGCTGGAATGTCTGCCCATGTTCTACATTAGTGCTCAGTTAATCATGTTTGACTCATTTCCAACACTTATCATCTCATCCTTTTCTTCCGAAACATATATTTGCACAATCGCAAATCGCTCTGTTTGGGTAATTTCCGAGGAGTTTGACTTAAAAATTTACCACATTCTTATAACAAGTCATATTCACACAACACCAAAATAACATCAGTGTATCTATGGTTTATTGTTTCTCCTCATAGTATAGTTGTTTGTTCGTATTTTTTAGATTAGTTGTTTGTTCTTTATTTTCTGTTCTTCATTCCCACGTTTCTATATACTTTGATTGATGAAAGACTATGTTCTATTATTTACTGTAATCGTTTCTCTTACGTATGTCTGATATCAGCAGACTGTGACCAATTTACCAATGTGACCAATTTAATGCAGGTACAGTCGTCCGTGTTTCGCATGCGTAGACTTAACAAAACATTTCTTATCATGTTATTATGAACTCAAAATAGCTTTAAAGTCGAACACCGATAGGTTTCTGACACAGCTATATATAGAAGATATGTTTGTACATCGTCCTTAATTTTAAATGTAAAAAGCCACATTGATGATAAAGAATTCCTCATTATACACCGATCCTTCAGATATTGTCAATGTACGCGTGCTGTAATAATTTTTTCCAAACGGTTTATATTAAAACCATATATTTACATTCTAGTCAGGTCAAACCAACGAATATGAGTATAATACAATACCCATCAACCTACCGTATCATAATACTCTGTATCTGTTATCTCCTGTCTAGTATCACGGTGCTGTAGTAAAAAGCAAGAGAAACGATGATCAGAGTAATACATATATGACGTCATAAACATCATCAAGACAGTGGTAAGTCGAATAATGAAATATTTCGTTTCAGTAAAATAAAAAGAGTAAATACTGGACGAGGATAAAACAATAAGAAGATAAACATCATTCGTTACACATTCAGTTTATCTTTCATATGAGATCAGCTTGATAGACATATCTATTCCATTACATATATTGTCAATAGCCGTTCCTACTATCAATTCCTTATATATGATTTATGGCTATACCATGATAGTTTCCTTTCTAATTACTACTGCCTCGCCACAGCTTTGTAGTAAGTCGGCATTTCTCAACAGTAGACCGAATGTGCCAGGTTCGTCTAATAATAAAAACACATTTTAAATAACTTAATTATAATTGTTGAATGAGCAATGCCACAAATCATATGCCTTTACACTTTAAATACAAATAAAGTGCTGTCTTGTTGGTACATGTTATATCATATTAACCCTTAAGGTTGGTATTATGCGCTCAATTTTATTATTACTTCATACCAGCATGCTGGTGTGAGCTATTGTTACAGTGCGGCGTCTATCACTCTATCCGTCAACAATTGGTAAAACCGCTCCCACTCGCACAGTGTTTGATGGAATTTCATGAAACTTGGACACAAGGACCATTGGGTATAGGGCCATCAGAGATGGTCCAAAATTTGGGGTCAAAGGTCACCTGTGGGCCGTAATGGGCCATTTTCTGGAAATACGCAAAATGCTTCTTCTCCTACAGATTCGATGGTACAATGTTGAGGGTTTGTCACGATAGTACTATGGAAGTGTTACCTTCAGGGTGTTCATGAATTTGAGATCAAAGATCAACTAGGGGTCTTTTGTGACCCAGGCCGCGGCCCTAAATTTTCAAATTGCTTGCGTTCGTACAGTGTATGGCCAGTTATAATGAAACTTGGTCACAACGTTCCTTGGGATGAGGGTTACGAGGGGTGTTCGTAAAATTGAGGTCAAATATCATTTAGGGGGTCATCCGGGGTCATTCTGTGTAATATTTTCAAATATCTTATTCTCCTCAAGATTTTGATGGATCATATTCAAAGTTGAACTGATGATTGTTGGATTGTGTATGAATAAGGTGATGCCGAATAATTTTTGGTCAAAAGTTAATTAATTACAATTAATCCCCATTGTTTAAAAAAATTTGAGCCTTCACCTTTTTCCAAAGCTCCTTTAATTTGTCAGTCTCTGCAGTGTTTGTTTACATTTGTGGTTAAGCTCTGCAGAGGCTGTTAGTGGAATTAAAGCAGGATTGGGAGTTGTTATTAACTGTTGGACTGTAAGCATGAGAGCCCTATAGCCAATCAGCACTTGCCGATTCTTAGAAGTCTTTGAGCCTGAGGTATGTAGGCAGCCAGCCAAAATTTTGAGAAGGAGTGCTTGTGAAGTTATGTCTGCTCAGGTAGAGGGGAAAAAGTTCAGTGGTATTGTTTGAGAGAGTGGGTAAAATAGGATTTAAAGGGGAAAAATAGGAATTATAGCCAGTGGTGTGGCCAGGATTATGCTAACGGAAGGGGGGGGGGCTCAAAATTGTCTTTGAACCTAAACTGTTTGGCCTCATGGGCCCAAAATTGGTGGAATCTGAATTATGGTGGGCCATAAAGTTTTGTGGGCCCTACATTTTTAAGCTCGAATAGGTATGAGCTTCTGCACCATTGGTGCTCTAGTTATTAGATAGGATTTACAAGTAGAGACAATGTTGTGAATGTGCCAGACCCACATGCTTGTTTGTAATGATCCCAAATCAACGTGGATCTTGGTAATACCATTTGCTAATATTACAGGTTTTCATCCGTTGCGGTGGGCGGATATGACCACGATGAGGAGGAAGTTATAATTTGTGGAGTTAAGTATTTACAAAATGTTCGTTTTATCATTTTTTTTCTCCACACGCACTCGGTCCCTACCAGACACACCCCCATAACCCCCCCCCCCCTCCTTCAGCTCTGCGTTCCGCACTCATCGTAATTATTTTATAGCCGACGAACGTGTATTCATTTACCTTTACCTACTAATCTCCTTTGGTTTAAGTTCTGACAAGATGTTAAAACGGGGATCCTGACCATATATTGAAATACAATGACTCAAAGGATCACCAAAGATAAAATAAAAAAGAGTGTAGTCTAGGAGATTGTCATAACACAAATATACATTGTAGTGAAGTATAAATACATTGCTATGGTAAACATCATCATTCGCAATAATATATCTATTTTTTTATCAGTTGACATTAGTAGTTCATTGAACTTTAATACTGCATCGATGAAAGAAGAAATAAACCACTTCATACTCACCATCCATCGACCAGACTGAAGGTTCAGGGTATACGATAGTGAACCGATTTCCCATGAGACTGAAATTAAGATAAATGAGGTACAAAGTAACATTGCATAAAATCATTAAATTTCGCTATCTCCAGATAACTCATTCATTCGAAAAAAGAAGGTTGGGTATATTCGTTGTGTACTCAGCTTTAATATATGAATGTGGAATTTAGTATATATAGTGAAGTATTATTCTAAAGATGCCAAGATGCTACACAAGAATCAGTTAATTGCATACTGTATTTTACATATTAGTTATCTTTATGAGTACTAAATTTACATTTAATATTTATTGTTTATTATACAAGGCCTCACTAAATATTGAAATATCCACAAATTGTGTATAATTTAGTCGGAATATGTCATACCTTACAAGATCAGTTAATTGAATATTTACTGTGGAGGTAATATCACGAGTGTTAACATGTGTCTACAATACA
>KN885054.1:28442-40552 GCA_000934455.1 Apostichopus parvimensis | reverse complement strand
GCAATGACATTGGACCGCACCATTACATAATAAAATACACCGGAGAGAATAATAAAACCAGGCAAAATGATAGTAAGCAAGACTGTAAAAATTAATAAAAACATATGTAAATTTCAATGGGAAAACAATAACAAATATTCATTATTTCAAAAACATTCAATGATTTGATTGATTTGGAGTTCATTCATCATACTACTTTGGTGGCACTTTCTTACTACGTCAACCCACCTTACCGACACCCTACACAAAGGTAGTTCCCTAACACAAACCCACCCATATCATAATGGTGCGGTTCAATTCTACGGACTTTTTTATTTGCGACACAACTTGAGCGAATAAACAGATGGTAAGGTTAGATTTCCATGCAGTTGACTTAGTGTGAAGTAAGGCTACCATGTGGTCGGAGATTTGTGAGGATTTAGGTTATTTTCGCTGGTACTGAAATTGCTTCGTGCAGGCCGTAATTTGCCACGGGGAACTTCCCTGTGATTGTGCGCGACCCTCGACAGTGAAAACAGAGAAAAACGCGACAGTGAAAACTGTTTGCGCGATTCGCGCTGCAACTGCAATTCCTAGCTTAGGCAAACGCATGTCACAATTAATTTTACACAGACACCTGATATAACGAGGGGGATTTTCTTATATTTCTTTTTCGCACTCGTAATTGTGCTTTAGGAGGGCTTTTTAGCACTTGCGAGGGCGAATCGCCCATCGCCCCCGCTTATTTCCGATCCTGTCAAGCACATTCGTTAATTTGAGAAATTGGTATTGCTGCTATGCTTACTGTGCCAAGAAATATGAAGTCACTAACCACGAGGGAAGCAAAATGGGCGACCCTGGCAGCCTAATTTGATGAAGGGCCATTCCACGTCATTCCAAGTCACAAATCAGAGGGAAATTTTACACTTGTTTTCAATATCATGTTCAGTACAAGTCTGTAGTTAAGTCAGAAGCCATAGTTCCTGAACTTTGAAAACCCACAATAAATTCTGTCACCACTGCGAAACATTAATGCTTTCCCACTGTGAATTATAGCGCCCTCAACATTTGTCACGTAAGTCACACAGAGAAATGAAGAATTTCAACTTTTTGGAGGAAATCAATAAATCCTGTGAAGTATTGAGAGAAATCTGCTAAGTTGCCTATTATATCTGAAAAGGACACATTGAGGAATAACTTCAAGGTAAAATTTAATTGATATGCGTTTTATACTGATATTCGTATGCAAATTAGCGACGTCACATAAGTCACAAAAAAAGTGTGAAACTGCTCAGCTTCCTTTCAGTTTCCAAAGATACAAGGTAACACAGGCTAAGGACATGTTTACAAGTTCATTACATTGAGATGGGGGAGGGGGAGGGGTCTATTCCACATACTTAAAAATGTAAAAATAGTGGATAGAAAGAGCACATGTCAGTTCATTGTACACTAGCTCATCACACAGTAGTTGCTGGAAGAATTTTAATTGGTGGTGCAAATCAAATGTAAGTTTCAAAATAACATGTGCAGTCACATTGTGCATGAACCTCTGCCTTTCATGGGTGCTCTTAATAATGTTGTCATTTTGCTTTTTAAAGTGAATACAATTAAAGAGTATATAAGTTCAAATCTAGATGTTCAGTTGTACATAAAAAGTCCTATGGACTAGTTCTGCGAAATATCTTAACTTAAGTGCTACAGTAGCTACTGTACTGTAAATAGTTCCTCAAGTAGCCGTAAAAACACTGCGACTTCCCATATCAACACGTTCATTACACAAATGTAACCTACATATACTCGTATCATCCACTTTTCTTACCCAATTCCATGGAGGAAACGTTTGAAAATACCTGTTTATTCATTGCAATGGGAGGAAATGACACAATTTTGCAAGCTACATCGGTAAGACCAAAAGAATGATACTATTCAAGAGAATGAAAGAAAGATACTATTCAAGAGAACGAATCTACCACAGGAGAGCCACGAAAGTGAAAGTAGTCCTAGGCCTAACAGTGGTAAACAAAACAAAGAGATTTGATTGGCGCGTGATCTATCGGGCAGGGCTTGCAAATTTTGGTTGAAGTTTGTAGAATCTATGGACTCGTTAATAAATTTGTTGTTAATAACGACATATAACAAATAAAAATAATGAATATTGATATGGAAATTGAAGGGTGTCATTTTCACTGAGCTTTTAGTACAGTAAGTTGGAAAAGTCGAAGTTTAAATTTGGCACACACGTTATGAGAATTTATGGTAACAAGTAATATTGTTTTAAGTTTGATCTGTTTGAGCCACTTTTTGCAATTCACTTTTCTGTTACCTTTCAATTATAATTCACATTATTGTTCCTGCATTTTTGGACTGAGTATGTATCTTTGATGAATAGGAAGGTGTTATAAACCTGTTATAGTAAAAAAAAGGCATCAAAACTTTGTGAAAGTGTTGAGAATGAACTTGTCACGTAAGTTACACTTCCCTTTGTGACTTACGTGACGTCACGTAAGTCACACATTTCCAGAGTCCTTAAATTTGTTAAAGTTTGTTGAATTAATCAAAAGTGGTGGTATCACAGATCAACCTTTAGAGCTACCTTTACAACTGTAGCTCACTTTGCTCTAGCACACTATATATCATTGGAGGAAAACATTTTCTTTTATTTTTGTCACGTAAGTCACAGCCTGAGTGTGGCATTTTTAACATAATCTGTGTTACCAGCAACAAAGAAAATTTGTTATATTGTGTTATTAAATTAATTAGCAGACTGCATTGAACTGCCACATGAAAAGAAAACTTGTATTTTCTTTCATTTAAGGAAGTGTTATACTTTAAATTATTGTTTGATAATTCACTGTGAATGTGCCTTCAGTTTAAGGTGGATACACATTGTAATAACCCAAGAATGAGTTATCAGAAGAAGGAAACTTAAACAGTTTAAGAAAGTTTAACCTTCTTACTTTCCATTATACACAAAGAGAGACAACAAATAACCCTTTCTAATTTTGCCATGTTGGGACCACTTGGTGTGGAATGGCCCTGAAAGTATACACTGTGAAAGACATATAGAGGGTGTCTTATTTTAATATTTCGTAGTAAAAGAACAAACCTAATACATCAGTTGATATTTTCAACTTCCATATGTTTTTGAATAATGATATTTTTACCTTCCATATGTTTTTGAATAATCGGTATGACATAACTGGTATTCCACGTAATTTTTACTGATTCCGATTATGTTCCGATTATGCAATATTCGTACCGATTCCGATTCCGATTAGGTTAATCGTTTTAACACTACTGAATAAATGTAACTGGCTATAGTAACCAGAAAAAAACTTCTGTGAAATGATTGAATAAGGATACTATATTCTCTATGAATGTAAAAATATTAAATTGATTGTAAATATACTATACTGTCTATGAATATGTTGTGCAGATACGTATTGATACGTTACTCATTGTAATACTCACTCTAACTCCTCCAATAGATGTGACACTTGTACATAGTTCAATACATCTTGAAAATTTGATTCTTCAAAATCTATCACGTACTCCAAGGTATCTATCACTATCTTCTTTACTGATTCAGGACATGCCAGATATAACCCTGAATGTATGAGGATCTCAACGTCATCTTTCATCATATAGTAGCAGCCTTTCAGATGCAGACAGGAGATAGGAATCTGAAAGAAGGGAAGACAATTAACGGAATTATTATAGTAATGATTCCAGGATATTCGATTAAGCATTATACACCGATTGATAACCACTCAGAAGGTCCCAAGTTTCTCTCTGAGTATTAATTTTAGTTAATATCTGTGCAGTGACTTGATGGGTTCAATCAGCTTTTATTTGGAAGTAGTTTTACTTGACTCATAGCTTGGACTATTAGTGGTTGGAGTCCATCATGGAGATGTTAAAATAGTGTAAAGAGAAATGAATTACTATGGCTTGTCGGAATCTTTCAGTTTTACTTAAATTAATTTTCTCAATATAATTTCAGCCTATAGACTCTCTTATTTTAATATTCTGAATATTCATGAGACACTTGCAGTGTCTTTATGGAAATAATAGTTATGACTGTTGGATGGATAAATAAGTTAATAGGTATTGGATCCAGGAATAGTGGTGTAGTATTAATGTTTCTCTCTTGAATTTTAATTTGTCTAAATGTCGCTTAGGATGACTAATCGTAGTTGAAGTCCCTACTGTTTGAAGTGATTCATAAAATAGGCTTTATGCATTGTACATATTTACAAAGAGATACGAGGGAGGGGGTGGATAGGTGAACAATAATGACGTCATATTGTGGAAGGGATTTTTTGTTCAGCTCATTTTAACATCATAATCTGCTTCTTAACTTTTACAGTTACACTGGTTTGATATCTACTAATGTGTTGTCTTGGAACTGGTACTCATCATACCTCCTGTTGGATAAATGAGCCGGTAAAAACCACACCCAAATCCGGCCTGCCCCATCCTTCCCAAAATATATACTCATTGTAAAATAGATGATTAACGAATGGATCTTTGTTCAGCCCATTTTAACTTCATAGTCTGCTGCTAAACTATTACGGTTACACATCGGTTGATTCACATCAAGTTAACCAAATAAGGCTGTACATGTTCTCTTTTGTCTAATTTAAATTATTGCATTGACAAGAATATCAAACTGATGTATAATTACTTCTACGAATACATAGTTAGTATGGTTTACATCTGTCTACCAGTCTGGTGCCGGGATTTACCTTTTTGAGGCAATACCCAAGTATGTATTTGTATAGAGTATGGAAATCACATAGCCTGTACTGTACATCCCAAATCTCATTATTACTTTTACATGCGGAAGCTCCAGGACATTCAACTAAGGACAACATAAATATTCCATCGTGTACTTTTTTTCATCATCGCGTGTACAAGCCAAGGTGCCACATAACTTCAGACGTGTATGGTAAGCAGTGTAGGACAAACACAGCACAATATATCCGCATATCAATTTGAATATTTACGCGTGTATATTATTAGTCAATCATAAGACTTTAATATATCTGCGTGTTATTTCGAATATTCACGTATTAATTTGAATACATTTGAGGATTAATTCGAATATATACACGTATTAATTCGAATATATACACATACTTATTCGAATATATACATGTATTAAATCATGTTGTGGTCTAGATCAAGTACATTTGGCCTGGGTGTACGTCAATAAAGACTAACTTTGCAATTCTCAGTTATAGCACTGGCGAGGCTACAATGTGAACTCTCGGAACACGCTTGTGAAAGTTTTAAGACATGCCAGTTACTGTCTGTATATATTCAAATTGATACGCGTGTATATTCGTATTAATACAAAGATATATTATGCGGTGTTTGTACCATATGGCTTGCCATAGACGTGCGCTGTTACCATTGCAAGGATTATTTTGCCTTTAGACAGTAAATTAAAAGATGAAATTTATTACTGCATACGATTAACACTATATATGTTTGTAAAACAAGTTGAAATTTAATGCGATTGTGGGATTACATTAAACAGCTGATGTCTGTGAATAACACAAATATGGTCCACTTTGAGCCTATCTAAAGTTTAAAGAGTACCTGACAATTAATATAAATTACCGACAGATATACTGACCTTACCGAAATCCCAGACCTGGGCCAGATATAAAAATCCAGATCTGGCCCAGATCTGGAATTTCAATCTGGGCCAGATCTGCTCCAGATCTTAAATTTATATCTGGCCAGATAAAAAATTGGGCAGATATAACTTGATATAAAATAAAGTTTTATATGGCCCATATAAAATTTCATCTGGTTAAATTTTATTGCATCATATCTGGGCCAGATAAAACTTTATCTAGTTGATATAAAGAAAATCCAGATAAACTTTTACATGGCCATTTAAATTGTATATGGTTGAAGTTTATGGCTTCCATATCTGGGCCAGATAAAACTTTATCTGGTTGATATAAAGAAAATCCAGAAAATCCAGTTAAATCTGGCTTTATATGGCCAGATAAATCTTTATCTGCATATCTGGAATAACTGTATATACCTGTAAGCGGGTTATGACGATCAAATAGGAAATAAGTGGCCAAAATTGGACTAGCATTGGGAGTAACTTTCAAGCTTGATCAGTTATCTCTGTTCTGGAACGGAGACCCATACAGAGAGCAAGACACACGCGAAATATAAACACAGTCAGAACTCAACTGCATTGGAATATAGTAGAAATATGTAATGTGCATGCACATTTTTACTATACCTTACCAAAACATTTGCAAACTGATATTTAATACAATGTACATTCAAATTTCGGGCCCAGGTAAATCACATTACTTACTTAAATAAACTGGCATCACGCGGTACCACTAGTACACTTAAAAATAATACTTGAGTTGAGTTCTTTATTCTTCTGTGGTCCTGTAGATGTTGATACTAAATTGGGTTATGCTATTCTTTTATTTAATGTATTTGCTTTAATGAATAAGTTCCAGGAGGGCGATATATGTTCCATTCAGTATCGAAGTTCAGTCCCAAAATATGTTCCTTGTTTCCATCCATTCCAAAAAAAAATTCTTCCTTACTTCTAACTGTTCAGTTCACTATAGAATCCTTTCCCACTGTCCTGACATCAATAGGTTATTTTTAACGAATCTTCATCACCTTTTCTTTATATACCAATCCTTTCTATTCAACTTCCTTCTGCGCTCGACTCCTACCATGTGTACACTCCCTTTCCTATCTCACTCCCAGAGTAGCAATACACATCTCCTTTGTCCACCAGCAGGCTTCACACTTAAGCTAAGACCCTGTGGTTGCCTAGCAACCCAGATAGAACAAGTAGCCTATTCATAGTCCCCCCCCCCCATTGAAATATATATGCATATGCAGTACCACAATATAGGGCACTGTAAATCTCTATGAAAATACACTATGTAAGAGCAAACAGTCTTACATGTATATATATCCAGTTATATCTGGTTTATATGGCCAGATAAAACGTTATCTGTATATCTAGCTGGATTAACTCTATATCCAGTTATCTGGCTTTATTTAGCCTAAATGATGTGTTCATCGTCCAGTTCCCTAGGTGATATCGGTTAGATTAATAACTTGATCGTTTAGTTATCGTGAAAGGAATATCTTCTAGTGGGGTAATTATATTTCAACCACGTCTATTCTCATCTCTGTCATACTCAGTCATTGTTATCATATATGTGTCATAACTATTGTTAGCATGACACTGTTCACCTTTATTGCATTTATTTCAGTGATTAGTTTTGTAATGCTTTAGTATTGTCAGGTACAAGTGAGGTATAGATGCAGACAGGTTATGCCTGTTTTCATCTCATTCATGGTTAGATGGTTGCTTAGCGGCGCATATCCACCGAACAGTGAGGGCACTTTTTTTTTATTTGTTACATACTTATAATACTAGTTTTTACATATAATTATTTACTAAATAGTAATACATTATATATTAGGCCTATTTCGTATCCTATGTTTCGCACAATCATTCAAAATTAAGCATCCGTCTTTTGGAGAAATTCAACTGGTGGGGAATGATGGAAGTCTGGGACTATCGTTAGATATTATCTCAAGATGTATAACCGCTATAGGAATTTATAAATGGACTTCAAGAGAAAAACACACAACAGCGACAAATAACAACTTTTGACATAGCAACAACATAGATAGTGCAGAGGATAAAGTTCTATTAATGATAATCTCGTGCCACTGTATTCTCTATAATAATATTTTCCTCACTATTTCTGTTTCCCAATAGATATTAAACCGAAATAGCAGCATGGTTTGACTTGCCTCGGGTAATAAAACTAACGTTCTAAACTTGCCTGACTAATCTGACATTGATGTTGTATTATTTTGACACAGTTCAGGCTCAATGATTTCCTTCTCTGTCCTACACGATATTATAGATATATCACTGTAGGCTTTCCTTATAACGATTCGAAATTCAAAAGAGAGGGGGATCTCGTCAATAGGCCCTAATATATTGATTACATTTTCAGGTAAATTGTTACAGCCCCCCCCCCCCACTGTCTCATCGAAGTGGCGCAATATTAATAGAGCTGTTCCCAGCTATCCAGACCTATCTATATACATAACTTGTTAAGGCACAAGTAAGATGTTTACTTTTGTAAAATGTTATCTACAACGTTATTTCTATCATACTACAGTTAACATATTAATTAGTTATTTGGACCCGTTGTTTCTTGGAGGGTGGAACGGAATACCAAAACATGCAATGAACCGGTATGTTTCAGTAATAACCTAAAGATGTTTGTGATTGATTTCCTGGTCAAAGTAGCGAACGTACGTAACTTGCAATATCAGGCAAAACCAACTGTTGATACATTCACATGCATATTCCTCAATATTAATTGAATGTAATCAAAAATAAAAGTGAGTATAATATTATGTTCCGCATTCTAGTCATTAATCGAGGGAATAAATCCAGGCATAAATTGAAAGCGTATAGTCAATGAGTGAACTGTTAAACTTAGTGTATCTTTTTGCCGTAGAATACTATCATACAGGACTCCTACGCTGAGATGTAAATTTACAACAGTTTGTGGAAAATGGTGTCGTGATTTCAACGAGTACATTCAAACCGCGAATTGAGGTCGTTATAATTATAATATTTCAATATTTTTAACAATCTGCAGTCCACAAATTGTATGTAACACCTACACTATGAATAATACATTTAGCAGTGTCTCCCTTTCATTTTACCAATAAAACATACATTTATGTTGTACAAACGGCGTGCTACGGTTACTGACTTACGTCATGGTCGGATGCGATGTCCGTAAGCTTTATAGTACATTCCTGTAGTAACTCACTGCCATCGCCCAAAAGTTCCAACATTCCAGTACATAGTTTCCTGACTGTATTTACATCGTAAACCTGATAATACAAAACACAAATAGTGTTAGCTGAAATATATAAATTACAATTGTTCTATACAAAATTATAGAGGGGCTGGTGGTAGGTATTAAAGCAGAGGGTTGGCCAGATGAAAACATGGATTAAAACATATATAGAGGAAATGGAACAGTGTGCCTGTGCCGAGGGGTGGATGTTGGTGGCGGTGGGTGCGGTGGGGAGTGGGGGACGGGGTGTTAGATTTTAAAGCAGAGGGTTGGTCTGATGAAAACATGGATTAAAACAAACAGAGGAAATGGACCAGTGTGCCTGTGCCGAGAGGTGGGTGGTGGTGGGGGAAGGAGGGGGTGCGGGGGTTGGGAGTGGTTACAGCGGAGGATTGGACTGGTGATTTAGTACTCATGAAAGAGGGAAGATGGTGTAATCTAGCAACCCAACAGCAGAACGGTCATTTGCAAGAGTTGGTATTAAGGAAATGAACAGGTGAACATGAGATGTGCATGAGCGTGTATATATTGAATAGCGTATAGGACATATTTAACAAGATCAGAGAAATGACATTGAGGGGTGCGGAAGGGGGCGTGAGAGAAGATTTACGGATGAAAGGTTAATAGAGCTTTACAATATATTTAATCTTTTAATGAAAATGTTTACTTACGAGTCCTTTTGTGTCGATGTTTATTATACATTCCCTGTGTTATGGCCAAGAAAAAGTTTAATAAAACTACATAGAGTCTTGCAGTCGTATTTGATTATTGTATCAGTTTATGTATCAGTGAGTAATATATACAGACAAAGACAATGCCATCTTTATGCCTTTAAATTTATTCCTGAGCAAACATGTCGCGTTGTACTTTGATAAAAGTATTGCCTCCAATATCAAGCGGCACTATAATACATTTAAAACGCAATACATGCCATAACACAATACTTTGGTTACAGTAGTTGTATCACCTGCTTTTTCTAAATGCTGTACTTAAAATCAGCTTCTTGCGTATTAACAACTTTTGTTTTAATTATTAAAAATTACAAAGTTTTATAGAGGGTGAGATCTGACAAACTTAATTGATGATTCTGTTTATTTATTGTAATCATTTAGGCAAACATGAACTATATTTTAAATGTTATAATCTTTAGAATGTTAGAAACTCAAATAATTTATGACCGTGCTCCCTGTAATTCTCGTTGTTTCTGCAATATGTGGTTCACGTTATGACAGAACTTTGTTAATTTTTATTGCGATCTTCTTTTCTGTATATACGGTAATCGTGAATGCGTGTCATACTATGACAAGACTTTAGAGTTATAATGATTTTACTAGTAAATGTAGTCTGCAGAACTTTTTAATATCGAATATAAAAGAAAGGAAATGAAAAACCGTCTTTACACAGTATTTAAGAAATGTAGCAAGCAGGTATACTAGCAGTCCACGTACATGCAGGGAGCACTTTCTCTTGTAAATCATATATAGCGTACGGAGAATGTTCTTGGAATAGAATGGTTGTATTAATTATTTTAAGTCATTTTGTATTGGTTATGTACCATGACCAATTAAGGGCCAGAGGAAAAATTTCCTTCGGAATCTGAGCATGGTTAACTCTCTATTTATGCAAATATTTAAATAGTGTATATAGACATGGTTTTGCTGTATTGCCAACATTTAACCTTGGGGTATTTTCCTATCCGGAACGAATGACTATGTATGGGATCACATTTTTTGGGGCTACTCTGCGTTCGAACAAATATGCTTGTATTGGTATTTAGTTATTTCTAAAGTTGACTGAACAGAATCCAGGCTCTTACATATGCTACATCATTGTATGATTTAACACGTTCATAAATAACAGAAGGGGGGTTGATGATATTGTAACGCCACCCACGTCCGCGGTGTGTAACACAAAGCTTCGGGTCGAAAGGAGGGTAAGGAAAGGGACAAGAGTCAAAGAATTACATAACAGAAAACATTAGAATATTTTAAGGTTTCATAATATAATTGAACGACTCTAAATACTGTATGTATTCACACACTATCTAGGAGTTGGACATTCATTAGTATTGCGCACTGCCTAGGGTCGGATATTGCACAGGTGCCGAGCGCTGTCTGTGTACTGTGCACTGCGCAGGAACCGGGACTAGTGTAGGAATATGGCACTGCTCAGGTGTCAGCCACTGCAAAGGGGTCGGGCAATGCGCAGGAACGTGGCACTGAGCAATAATAGGGCACTGCTCAGGTGTGGGCCACTTCAAAGGGATCGGGCAATGTGTAGGAGGTTGGGCACGCCTAACGTATACTTTCTAGCAATGGTCCTACTCTTCTAATACAGGAAAATGTTTAAGGCTGGCAGAGTTAACTTCTAAACACAAGGTTGCTTTACCGGCAAAGCCCAGATCAAGCAACGACATCTCATTAAATACCCAAAAAAATACTTCACGTAATACTAGCCTCGTATATACACTGCTAAATATTCAGACCAAACAATAATCGCTAAAACAACCTAACAAATATACCCGCAGTAAAGCTATGACCAGTCAACGGTCAATAATATGAATTGACCATCGACCAGTAGGGGTTGATTCTCGACTCCTTATACGTTGTACCTGTCACAAATAGGGATATATTACATCACATAAACATGTACAGACTATCAACTAACTACCCTAAGAATAAATACATATCTTTACGAACTCAACGGAAGTTGGCCTCTAAAAGTAGCTTATATATTAACCTAATGAAAAAGTATGCAATTTCCGCTACAATCTTTACTTGACTTAATCGTCATAAAATGTAATCCTATGTACGCTAATGACAATCTTATGAGCGTGTATATCTTTTAAAGACTGACATGTAAACATTGTCATAACAAGGTTTATATTTCTGAATGTAACCTACAGTACATCCGAATTTCAAATTATATAGTTGAGATTCCATTATTCTTTCAGTGGGAGCAATAAATTTGGTTGATAATTTGGAAGCAAGTATTCATGTTTATTTTTTGTTCAAATGGTTTCTACACATCAAAGTAAATGCAAAGTAATAGCATAAAAGCTATATAAGCAAAACATACCTCCCAAACACCGGATTGAAGATTCAGTTTGTAACCGTAGTCTTTCCAGAACACTAAGATGACAAAAACGTAAAAGTGTTTAAGAGATTGAACAATAGGAAGACAGGATTACATACATATGTATATCAGGATTATCTATACATAATA
>KN885052.1:0-11023 GCA_000934455.1 Apostichopus parvimensis | reverse complement strand
TGTTTTGGCGTGGCTTGGCTTGTCGTGGTGATTGCCAATTCGACAGGATCTGTGTAAACATAGCTGATGGCGGAGTTGGGTGGGGTAAAGTAGAGTGAGGTGTTTTGGCGTGGCTTGGCTTGTCGTGGTGATTGCCAATTCGACAGTTTCTGCGTAAGTATAGCTGATGGCGGAGTTGGGTGCCCAGGGTAAAGTAGAGTGAGGTGTTTGGCGTGGCTTGGCTTGTCGTGGTGATTGCCAATTCGACAGTTTCTGCGTAAGTATAGCTGATGGCGGACTTGGGTGCCCAGGGTAAAGTGGAGTGAGGTGTTTTGGCGTGGCTTGGCTTGTCGTGATGATTGCCATTTCGACAGGTACTGCGTAAGCATAGCTGATGGCGGCGTTGGGTGGGGTAAAGTAGAGTGAGGTGTTTGGCGTGGCTTGGCTTGTCGTGGTGATTGCCAATGCGACAGGTTCTGCGTAAGCCATGCCGATGGCGGAGTTGGGTGAGGTAAAGTGGAGCGCGGTGTTTTGGCGTGGCTTGGCGTAGTGATTGCCATTTCGACAGGTTATGTAAAACGCATCACACCATTGCTGCTGACAACCCATACATATAACGTGGTAATCAATTCCCCATAATTGGAAGCTGCATAGCGGAATGAGTTAGGTTCACGTTGAATACATCCAACAAGTAAACGACTCTCTACTTCAAATAGCCGTTGCGATATATGAACATTAGCTTTAGTATATGAAACACGAGAATCAGCCCATGTACACATTTAGTATATGTTAGTTTATGATCAAGCAGGCACGCGTAATGAAAACGACAGCTCCATATGCCACGGCTGCTCGGATGAAGTGACGTCATGTTTTTCCCACTCGTCAATTCACTTCCGCTCATGTTGTATACTTTGTACAATAACAGCGTGTTGCAACGCATGAATATTTTTTCTTTCCATTAAACCAGGCAATGTATTTGCACGCAATGCTCTGTGCATGCACACTGTGCCATTTGCGTCTCGGTTTTTGGTGAGCAGAATATGGCGCGCGAGCTGCCTGTTGTATTTAGAATACTAAGTCTTGGTCAAGTCGTTTTAATACTCTTTTTCTCGCGTACAAACTGTGCATGCCTCAGAGTCCGTTTCTGCCTACCACGAATGTGCTTGCCCACTGTATTTTACATGCCCGCGGATTTGTCCGATACAAACCTAGTATCAATCTAAAGCGTTGCCGCGCTGGCGTTCTCTGGGCAGTACAGCAAATAGATACGGGAAAATGGCTTTGCGAAAAAGAAAGGTACACTAGGCTGTACATACTAGGGTCTTAAAAAGACTATTAGAATACCTGCTCTAAGTAAACATCCCACATAAGTTGACTTTAAGGAATATGATTATGTGTGTTTTTTTTTCTTTCAGCTTTTTAAACTTGTCCCTAAGGAAAAAAATGCTCACTTCAAAACGCCATGCTGGTATCGACAAGGTTCTTTGAAGTGTCTACCTTACTTCTACATTCTTGGCATGACTAAGTGCGGCACCTCAGACTTGTGGAATAAAACCACCTTGCACCCCCAAATAATCGGAACACCTAAAGAAACCCACTGGTGGACCCATCGATTCGGTATTATACCACAATTATTATTATTATTAGTATAGTACTTTATTTTGCTTCTGATATCATAGCTGTGCAGGCCGAGAGAAAGGATCGCTTCCAAAGGCCGGAAAAAGAACAAAAAAGAAATAATTAAGTTTATACAATAATTTCATTGTGTCCTCTGTGACTATTTAATGCGGCTCACTACCACAATGGTCAACACATCTCTGTACAACTAATGTACCCATTACAACTCTTGGCTCGAATAGTTCCTTACTCGAAATTTATTCGCAATTTTGTTTGCTTTACTATGGCAATTTACAAAATGAAATCTTTATTATCAAAGGTCGTGATTATTAAAGGCATAGATGTTAGTATACTAAATAGTGTCTAAAATTATTCCTATTTCCCCGGACACGGAGAAGTGTTCAACGAGACAGTTGGAATGTTGCGTCTGGGAAAATGCCTTGAGGATGGGGCTTAAAGTGTTGTTGATGTTTTGTGTTTGTGGGTGATCACTTTTACTTACTAACAAATTTTGGGACAGTGCTGGTGAAATTTTAAAGGGATATTCTGGTGGTTGAAAATGACTGCTTAACAAAATTGCAGGTACTGTGCTACAATTTTAGACCAAAGTCATTTCCTCAAAGCATTCTGTATAGCGAAAATATAAGTCTAAATCTGTCAAATCTGATATTTTGAAAATGTAATATTTTTGGCGATGCATCTTGCAACCGGATAGTTGAATGATGTCATTATGTTCACTGACCTGAAGAAGTCTTTGTTTTTCATGAAAGTACTTAAAATGGATAATCCACAGACGACTACAGAAAAGTGCATTCCGAATGAAATTCTCAAAAGCAGAGAAAACATTATGAACATGTTTTGGGCATCGGAACCACTAAACGTTTTCGTTTTGTGGTAAAGGTGTTAGGGCGCTCATGGAGCGACAAAATGTATCGTTAACAGTTATTTAACCACATTATTAACCTCTCATTGTCAGGAAAGAATGAGGCTGTGTCAAGCAATAAGCAGGTCGGTAAATTTCTTTTCAAGTACACAATGAGGGCGCTCGCAGGCATTGATATGCCCAACCCATCCCAAGGCAAAACAAATTCAACGAAAGGTAAGTTACACATGAAGGGTCATTTACCATGATATCGGCATCCATCTTTCTTTTTTTAAAAATCATGTTCACCAGTTGCTAACGTAGGAGTTATTCGTTATTAGATTAACACCGACTAACAAAACAGAGGTTATGAAAGTGAGAACGTAATTGACGAACGTACCACAAAAAGAATAATGCAACCACCCTCCACTCCCCTTCTGCCCACCTTAACATGTATAAGGTTCGCCATGACATTAGCTTTGCTCTAACAGTAGGTGAACGTGATGCCTGTATTCTGTACCCCTTCTGGCTGTCCAGTGTGCACGGCCTTGTATTAATCCCTGGTAACTGGGTACTCAGAAAAAATTGCGTGCTCGGAGTGACTAGGATAATAATCTACAGTTGTTAAATCAACAAACCATACCAATCATGCACCTAAACGATAAGCCTATACCGCAAAAAGTGACTAATCATCGGCACAGGTAATTACACCCAGAAGGGGCAATTAGCAGTATAATTTCCTGCACAATCGGAAATCTGGTTGTTCAATTTACACCGAAGTCAAAGGCACCATTTTTAGGGTTCAATGACGAAGACTTAACCATGATCCCTTTACAATCCACTTAAGTATCTCAAAATTATAAATCAGGGGATTGGTTAAAGCTCTAAGTATCACGCTAACAAGAATACACGACACCGACTATGTCACAGAAAGTTCACAATATTAAGGGAAAACGCGAAGAAAAAAATCAATCGGGGAAACCCCAGTGTCAGACTATACCACTGAAGGTTTAGTTAGCGCCAAATTCAACTACTAAGAGAAGCAACAAACTATGACTGATTCTTTGCCATTTTTGGTTACTTGCCTTAAGCTAATTAGAGCTGGCAAGTAGCCTATGGAAATCAAATCGGTGTGTATGTGTTTGCGATGGCACCTTTTTTTGTATTCTGACTGATGATTTGAAGGAACTCCAAGTCCTCAGACTGTCATTTCAAAAGAATCCGGTGCTGTGGCTGAGTGGATAAAGGCGGTGGCATTTGAAGCAACGAGGCCTAGCAATCGGGAGGTTCGGGGTTCGATCCCCGGCCGGGTCATAGTAAGGTGGGTTTTTCATCCAAGAGCAATCTATGGTTTTCCCATCTGAAATGACTTTCTTAATTGAAAAGATTCCGAATTTGAGTTAAAATGTTGAATTGGAAGCCACCCGACATGTAAGTTGTAATCCATAAGCCCTTGCGGGTTTCTCCCACATTTGTGGTCGCTTAAGCGTCGTAAAAATAACTGCTGATTATCCTCACAGCCTCAGACGAATTCTTTTATTCAGGGGTATTGTTAAGGTTATAGTGTGGAATGGAACAATAGGAAAAGTCAACGGGGTCCGCAGTCTGAATGTAAAACACATGCACCTGTGTGTATATGTGTGTATATATGTGAGCATTTTGCTTGTACACAACATTAGTCAATAGTTACATTGTGGATTCATTTCATAATCAGTATGTGTATAGACTCATCGTAGTGGGTACAAGAACTGTTTTAAATAGAGTTCATATGTTATTTGAGATCATCAGAGATCAAAATTATAGAGAGAGTAAAAAATGTTTGCAAAACAAACCTTGCAAGTATAGGTCCACATGTGTGAAGCAACCTTAGCCGACCTTGCAAAGTAAAGCGCAATGGTAAACACTTGAAACCTTTCTACGTTGTTACATTAGACATTCTCAGGTGGCAAGAAATCACTCCGCCATTTGGCTTTCTGGTTACATACATGTGCACGTGTATTTTTCCCCAGAGTTTTAATATAAACAGATTGTGGAGGGCGTTGTGGTCAAGTGGTTAAGGCAGTGGACTTGTGATCTAAGGATTACAGGTTCGAGCCCTGGCCAGATCATTACGATGTGTCCTTGGGCAAGGCGCTTTATCTCCATTGCCTCTCTTCACCCAGGTGTATAAATGGGGACCTGCGAGGTAACTTGTAAATATAGTTGTTTGCGCCGGTTTGTGGCTGCACCTTATGGGAAGTCCCCCGGGGGACACGTGGTTGTGGTGCCCCAGGAGAGATTGATTGAATTGTGCACACTTTGGTGTGTAGGTGTGACAAGTTACCAATGACCAGGGTTAAGTTGTAAAGTTGTGTGAGAAGGCCTTGGCCCTGAACAAGACTGTAAACCTGAAAATTAAAATTAATTATTATAGAAACAACGTATATACAGATGCGAAAGTTCTAGCACTAAACTTGATGTGTGTAACATCTTCTTGTGGACATTAGGTTTTATTTTTTTGCTTGGGTAGAAATACAAACGCATGCACATGAAACCCCTATACGTTTACCCCCTCTTTTCTATTAAGTCCATTTCTCACACGCACCATATACTTATTTTACCATTTATCTGTAGTTCTAGGTGACGGGTCACCATCAACTCTGTGGAATAATAAATCATGGCGAAGGGTCTACCCACGACTAAAGGAACCCCCTTACGTCAATGCTGACGTCATCGCAGCTCTGACACCAGGTGTAAAGCTTATCATTATTCTTCGGGATCCTGTTGAAAGGTTAAGTATGGTGGCCTTTATTCTCCACTGACAGATTAAACCATATGGCATTATGTTGAAAGATTGAATTGTGGCTTTTAAGTTTGACGAAAAATGGCAAAATTTGAATAACCGGGAAGGTGGGGGGGGGGGGGGGATCGGCTTGACGGATTAACAGATAAAGTGTTGCAGATTAATGCGTTTTTATAGGTTGCCTCATATTGAGCGAAATGTCAGGATGTGTCGTAATTATTTCGGTAACCGTTTAAGACTGGGAAAATGCTGATGCTACTTGACGAGACAACTTAAGTTATTTCTTTTACGCTGATAAGAATTTTTACAAAAATTTTATCTTTATTTTATCTTCAAAATTGTTTGAAGTTCCCTCCCAAATGACCATTTCTAAATGTTTGCTCATGGAACACTAATTTTCCATAAAGAAAGGATTTGAACAGGGGCGTCTATCCTTTTTCCAGGATTGGAGGGGCGGGCACACTTTTCCGATAACAGTACTCCATTAATTCAAACGCACTTGACTAAAAAAATACGCAAATTTTCTGTAAGATGTACCCTCTCCTTCTAACCACCCCCACCCCCACCCCACCCCCTGATACCTTTCATATTTCCAGGAGGCAAATTAGTTTTATTGTAATAATTTATGAATACGATCAAGTATTTATTGATTAACATTATTGTCACTTAGGTCATACGATATTGCACAGAATTGTCATCTGTGAAGAATTATGTCATTTGAATAAACTAGTCTTATGAATTTGAATAAAAGAAATCATTTCAAATACGGTGTCTCAGTTCCATATTATAAATATAAGATCGTCTACTGGTATCATCTACTGATATTGTTTCGTTTATGGTGTGTTTGGATGGGGTGGGTGGGGTGGGGGGGGGGGGCATCATAATTACCTCCAGAATGAACGGATAAAAATGGGCCACTTTCGGCTAGTATCGATGCACTTTAGGTTTTTAATTTACTCTTTTAATTTTTCTTTTCATTGAAACAGATTATATTCCAGTTACAATTTCTTTAATCGCAATAACAAACGATCTCCAGAAACTTTCCATGATCTAGCGCAGAATTCTGTTGAATTTTTCGAGGCATGTATGACACGAGGAGGTTCTTTACGTGGATGTACTTACCAAAGTTCCATCATGACACAAGTTGGCGATTTTCATACTGTAAGCATAATACATGTTCCCAGAGATAACGTTATAGGCGAAGATGTTGTTGCTGTGCACCGGTATATGTACTGGGTGGCGGGAGATGTGATCGAGGCTGTAGTATACCGCCCTCTCCTTTTACTGACAAGGGGCGTATATGCATTGTACACTAAGGGAGGTGGGTGTCGTTCGATTTTGAGGCCAACTGCATTGAATGGTATAGGATTTGTTATGATGGTACTATATCAATTGCTCGGGTGGAGAAGGTCGTCAGGGGTCCGTCGGGGTCCAAAACACGGCAGACCTCGGAGCCCCATGCATACAACAAAAAGCTGCAGCATTTTCAGAAATGTCTTTTTCCAGAAGCGTTTTCCAAACACAAGAGTCTGAATTAGCCTGAAAGAGCTAGTTTAGAATGTATGTTAGAGTCAATGGTGAGGAACAAGATGCGAAGACCAGTTTCTCTGTATAGCATCTTCAGATATTTCTCATTTTTTCTCCCGTTTGCGATATTGACAAAATACTTATCAGAAAGACGAAATACTCGAATTTTGTTTAAACGTTGGAATATATTTCATGGTATTTGGAGTATTGTAGCCTTGCCCCTCCTGCTATGCCCGTGTCTATGCCTCTTGTCACTGCCCTTGAATAATAGCAACTTGAATTAGCTAATCCGCTGTCTCCTTGACCAAAGAGTTAGGTGTTCCCTTTTAGTATGGCGTCGCCTCGATATTAATGAGGACAATCAATTTACGTAACGATAAAATTGTCTCTCATGTATTAGTTTGAATAAAGGGTATAGTCTATATGTGTTTGATTTATAAACTCCTTGACATCTTTGCAGGAATTCACGGGCGGTTTATATTACGTTTATCTGAAGGATTGGTTCCGGGCCTTCCCTAAAGAACAGATTCTCATTCTTGAGTTGTCGGATTGGCATATCAACTGTGAAGAGAACTTGGCGAGAGTCTATAAATTACTCGACCTAGGTAAGTCCACAAGATGTGATATAGCCGTTTATACAACACCTAATTATATTCCGGCCATTTGATTGGTCAATTGCTCGTCGATTGCACGCAAAATCCGCTCTATTGCACGCTATGAAATAGAACCATGCGTTATACTTTTTTGATAACACTTTTTTCAATGGTAAGAGAGCAGAGCCTACCTGTCTGTTCAAAAAAATCTGTTGCATGAGTGCATTTTACATCCAATTATATCCAAATTTGAAGGTGTTGTATAAAACATTATTTGTATAATAACTCATAACTTTATAATGTTATTGAAATGAGTATTGTGACGTGTCTTCCGGTGTCATTGCATGTGTAATAAGTCGGTTTCTCTGTACAGCCTTAGATCCATATACTGTATACAATAGCGTATAGGATGTATCGTTAACCACGTATTATATTTCCTCCAAATAACACATGCCACACCCCTACACATATGTATGTACGGTACGGTACGGTACTACTATGGCAACATATGCGTATGGAACGCGAAAAAAGTTTGTCGATAGATACGACTTTTGTACATTACTAAATTATATCATATATACGATTTTAATTCAACAAAAAGTACTCTAGTTTTTAAATTTCATGAAACGTCTCATGAACCCCCTAGGATGGATTCACGCACCCCCTGGGGGCTCATGCACCCCAGTTAGGGAACCTCTGCTTTATATCATTCATGATAGTGACCAACTGAAAATTAGTTTTGCCAAACTGAAACGAGCCGTTCCGCCTCTGCAACCTTGCTTCCCCATTCTATTGCTGCATTTCAGCTATTTACTATTATAATAGAACAATCTTTTTTTTAAATATTTTTGGCAGATCCTTCTTCGGGAGACATCGTCAGACAATCATGCAATCAACCAACACGAGTACGTACATACAAGACGATGCCCAGACCTATGTTGAATGAAACGAGACGCTACTTACAACAAAAATATGAACCATTTAACAAAATGCTCTATGAATTATTAGAGGATGACAAATTCTATTGGAAATATAATTAGTAACCTCATTTTATAAGTCAGAAGAAATATGTTGAATGATGTGGTTGAGATGTATAACATATTTTACCTTGAAATTCATAATATATGTGGAAACATTTATAAGGATTTATTCACATGCTATTTTTTTACACCCCCCCCCGGCAGTGGCGGAGCGTCCATACAGTCAGGGGGCGGATGCCCCCCCCTGATTGACTGCTGGCGCCCTTTTCAGCTTTTTACCACTTTTACTTATTTGCGATAATTGACTTTTTTATTGCCGCGCTCTCATCTACCTATTGACATTTGTCACATTTTGTTGGCGATGACACCTATTTATTCTGGTTTATCTGCAAAGAAGCAAGGCATGGAAAGGGTAATTTCCGGCAATCTAGGGAGTATCTTTACTCACAAAATTTCTGTACGCTCCGCGCCAACCCGTGGTGGCGCTCCGCTTAGATAGTGTCGAAAGCGCCCCTACAGACCATGCTCGACCCCCCTGACCAATACCCCTAGCTCCGCCACTGCCCCCGGTTTGTTGAATTATCACCATGGATAATACATGAACCTTCAAATCGTGTGAGAATAGACTTTCTTTAATGCTACTACATTTTCAGCTGAAGTGCCCTGATGACGTCATCCATTCTGCTGTTGTCAGCTGCATTTACAAAATATTTTACTAAATTTTAAAAATTCATATCTCACTGGTGCAACTAACTGGCCTATAACTATGGCTCTTGATGCTTTGTAGTGGAATGTACAAACAGAGCCATTACAAATAAAATGTATAAACAGCCAGTACACAAAATTACTGTACTGTATATTTGTACACTTGTGATAGGAGGAAATACTGCACGGGTGATCTGACGATGTTTTACTACATCACGATAGAAAGATACAGCCCATTCTCCATCTACATATGTTTGGTGTTACGTTGAATACCGGCAACTAAGTATTGGATATAATTTTTAATCGGTACCTAGGAAAATAGACCTACATTTTCATTGCGGGAGGTAAATGCAAACTTGTATATGCTAATTGATAGAGCTGTATATAGTAAAAAAAAACTAGCTGCAGTTAAGTAAAAGTGAAATCGATGACTTTTATGTGATGCTTCAATTTTATCGATGATTGTGTGGTAAGGGGTATTAATGAGTTTCCTTGTTTTCAGACACGATCGTTATTAACAAGTTGGCTAACTAATAATTAGGCTAATCCGACAGTAGCTAGGCTATACATTCGCTTTGATCAAGGGCTGTATTTTAGCGGTAGTCAAGCCCGGATTGCAGGAAATTGTTAATTACGATTTGTGAGCGAGCTTTCGCTCTCTGACTAACCATATTACTTTGTTGAAAGTCCTCTTTTTATTATTTTGAAAGTTCAGTTCCAAGAACAAATAGCATAAACTGGGCATTGTATGCTAAGGTTCCTTTGAATCTTAGTTTCGATTTGTGAGCGAACTTTCGCTCTCATATGACTAATTGTTTTACTTTGTTGAAAGTCCTTTGTATTGAACTTTGTTCAGGCGGTGTATCTAACATGTTTGGACCCGACTGCCTTGGCATATATGGTCGGGTTGGACAAGTTGTGTCCCATTAGCTTAGGGCAGGAAAATACGCCATGGATTTAGGGGCGGTGTGGGTTATCCCTGCACACCTGTGGTGGGTTATTCGTAACTCAACGAGAGGGTTGTGACACTCTTACAAATAGCCGGTATAGGATCAACACTGTGTTTATCGCCACTTTGAAATACTTCTTTTTTTTAGCAAAACAGAGGGATGGCACCGAAATATTCAGTTTATGTCCTCCAGGAAAACTTGTAAACACAAACCTCGTCTTAAAACTTATGAATACCATCTCAGAGAAAGATATTCCAAAACTGTGAAAGCTTTGTGGAAACTTTAGCATAGCTAAATCTTTTCATATACGGTAATACCGCCCCTAACTATTTTGACAGCGTACGCTAAAAACATGGAATGTATGCAACACGGCATTGGGGGTATACCGATTTCACAATGTATCTGGAAGCTATAGGTACACCTGCGCTCTTTACGTAGACCTGTCAATGGTACGAGACAAACTACGTACTTTTCCAGAAACCATCCAAAACTGTGTGTAGCATAATCATAGGAGAAGCGCAAATAAATAAGTTGATTTTATTACACTTTCATAGTGTAATACTCACTGTTCGAAGTTCGTGCGTCGCTTCCAAAGGCATTGACGTCATCGAATTAACAATCGCGCAATTCCACCGAGTGGTTTCACGTACAATAACCAGTTAAAACAAAAGCTTAAATAGATTTCTATTTTCCCTTGATTATTTCATAATTCAAGATAGTGTTAAATATCTAAACTTCATGTTACTGATGCATGTGAAATAAAGTTCATGAACTTGTTATATCTTAGATTTAATCAGCAGGCTGAAAGCAAAAAAAAAAAAAAGCAAATAAACTTACTTTATATAGGCCTAAAAATATTCTTCTATAAGAGTCAAATCAGGTTAATTTAGAATTGATGTTTTATAAGGTTTTCGATACAGTTAATCAATGTTCACACTGCAGGGTAGTAGTAACAGTAATGTAACTTATGGTCACTTCCGGTGATATCGCCCGTGTCACGTGGATACATTCCACCAGCGTAATTCTTC
>KN885051.1:0-12487 GCA_000934455.1 Apostichopus parvimensis | reverse complement strand
GTAATTAAACACTAGTGTACAGTCAGTACATACAGCTGCGGTCAATACCCACAGCACAGTATACAAACAATACAGCGATGGACATCTCAGGTCCAGCTAAAGATAACAAGGTATCACGTTTCATTACTGTCTGAATTTTGTAGCGACACGAACACAACGTCAAGCAACAGAAAGTTAACTTTTGCAGATGGCCGCACACAGTTTGGGGCTAGTCTTCAATGCCTTTAAACTAGCTACCCGAGCTTTAGAGCAATTTTAAAGCCGCATTACTACACAGTCTATTTGTGGCACTAAAATGAACTAAAATAATCAAACAATGGTGACGATACACTTCCTTGTCAAAATTTCGGTCCATCCACATAGATTTGAATGAGTGAAAATTCCAAATGTAAACATCACCATGTCCTGCCTTTGTTTACCAACGGAGCATAAAATGATTCTTGCTCAAATCGTTGGTCGGACGCAAGCATTTGTAAATATCCCGACCTGCATATGTTATACTGTCAAACAACAACAATGTACACTGCACAATTTTAACCACCTGAGACCCGGACAAAACAGTTTTTGACTGTTGGATTTGACTGTTAGGGAATGAAAGTAAATGACTCAATGGGTAATTCTTGTTAAATGTGTAAATTTTAGCATCTTCCCGCTACTATTAAAACTTAATTTGATAGAGAGAGAGGGAGCGACCTGAATTGGTGTGGTCTACGACAGACATTCTGTAATGGTGTATAGGGACAGGCATGGCAATTGGGTAAAATGTATCGGCCGTCATAAACCCTTAATGTACAGTTATGGAACGGAACGTCTCCCACATGTATGTGCTTGACTAGCGATTAAAACAAGAAATGTACACAGAGTGAACAGAGATGTCTACATGTATGTATTTTCCGTTTGCCTGACCCCAGTGAATTGGCCATGCTGTCTGATTATTTTGTATTATTTTGTATTGTACACATTAGTGCCAATGAAGATGGTCTTCAGGTGAATGTGACATCTCTAACAATCAAAACGAACTTTGTGGCTAGAAGTCTACATTACTACAAACTGAAATAAGTTAAAAGACCTATGAAAAAACTTAAGGAGATGAAGAACTTAACAAATATGAATCAAAGAGTTGAGATGAAGAAGGCAATACACACAGAGTAGCAGGAAAAAAATGAAACAGAAATAGATGTTTTCCTATTCTTAGCAAGACTTACATTCACCGGTGACGATTCAGTTGGGAGGAAATTTCCCACAAAATAGGCGTATCTGTACTTCCTTGCGTTGTAATCGTAATTAATCCTCGGAAGGTCTAGCGCTGTGGAAAATTGGAAAATGATGAAGGTTTATCGAGGATTCTATTACATAACTGGAACTTTAAAATTACTCATACCTGCTATTAACTCATTTGAGATATGACCTTTTCACATCAGCTGAGATTCATCAATGGAAGTGGCTGGACTACATAGTCTAACACAGCTGAGGCCATTAGGGGATTAGTGTCCTCAGATGTAACACAAAACCCAATGAGGAATATATATAAGACTAAGTGGGAATTTGTGGCCTCATGTACATGACGAGATTTAGCCCATTAACCATAGGTTGCATTTTCAGCTCTCTTGGCCTCAACTTACTGAAACTTTCTCTCTCCTGCAAGCAGACTTGTGAGTTTGGAAGAGTTGATTTGTTCACACCTTGTCATGTCTGCCTTGATCTGATAGTGATTTGGCTACTAGCTGTGTGAAGAGTTGCATAATTTAGACGAATAGGCAGCTCAACTAAGGTGCGAAAAGATGGGACTGATCACTCAGCTAAGCAACTGGAAAAAACCTGCCGTTCAGTATAAACGGCGGGTTTTTGGATGCAACCTATGGCTAATGGACACTTTCGCGGCATGTAACTTGTTTTTATTGCATTACAAATTTGGCCAAGGAGAAATGACCTTGAATGTCATCAAATGGAGTACTCTGTTGTATGTATGATCTTAAAAAGAAGATGTTATTAGAATTTATGAAAATACTTGGATTAACATTTACCATTTAGGCCTACACTGAGGAGCTGACTTCATCATAATTTACATTCCAGTGATGTAACATAAAAAAGAAGGTTTTTACTTCCTTTTCTTTCTTGGACTATAACATCTCAAGAATAAAATTCTGTCTAAAGTCATATTTGTTTAAGGCCTTAACTTATGACCTACGTGATGATTGAGGTCGCCATAGTGATACAGGGTGGCAAAGAAACTTTTAGAACATTTTTCTTCACGACGGTGGGTTTTTTATTTATCTGCTCATAGCTTTAATAATGAAGCACTTCCATTTTGTAGCTGTAGACACAAAAGTTCAGATAAATTTATCAAGCATATCAGTTAATCAAAGGGAAGAGCCTTGCAAGAATCTAAATCAAACTGATTTGAACAACGTACTACTTCTACCGGTAAAATTCACACACGGTTGCCAATGCTTAGCCTACAAACCGAGTGAGAACAATGCTCCTTCGTCTTTTCATTCACTGCAATGGTTAACCGCAAGGTCACTGCAGTTCTTTTAGTGAGAAACAGATCTCAGTGTGAACCTCAAACTTTTATGCGTCGGAATATGTTTAACTCAACGTCTTGTGAAAATCGTCAGTTGGGAGAGTGGATTGTGCCTTACAACTGAAGTTCTGTTTAACTAATTTCTCCTACGTAAGATGTTGGTAAATCACATCGACAGACAGCTATTTCTGCTGTGCCATTTAAGAAACCCAGGGGATATACCCACATTCGTGGCATAGTATTTCCGGTGTACAATGAACACTGCCATCTATCTTGATGACAGCAGTGGCAGAAGTATACGAGAGTTTGTTGAGATCGTCAGAGACTTTGCCCTCCTACAAGAGGAAAACAGATAAGAGTTTTAATACGATCGCACCATATTCACAGCAGGAAGAAACAGAAAAATAGATTTATAGGGACGAAGTGAAATGGCAAGAAACAGAAACGATGGATAAAGCTCGTTTAGCTTAGTGATAATCGGGCCCAGCGTTACGAAGTCAAGTTTGAAAGTTCATTTGGAACCCTATCCATGATCAATCAACACCTCCCTTCTCTTTGTCGGTCTATTTCTCTTTGTCAAGCCTTCTCTATTCGCTGGGTGTCCGAATTACGAGTTGGGCATGTAACTATCGCACCTGTACCTGCTCGCTGGGCCACCGCTTATCGCCCCCATGCGATGGACCAGCCTGTACCTCCGCATCTGACCACTTTCTAAAATACTGAGGAATGTGAAAGCACCTGACTCAACGTCATTGCACTGCAACCATGGTGATTAAAGTCATTTTAAACATCCTCCTCTCCCGGTTCAAAAAACCAGAGACACCAAACCCAAGGACCCAGCTCAACAACACTGTTACAGCAGCAGTGTTGACTAGATGAAGATGTTATGAACTGGACAGTGGTGTGGGGAAGGAGAGTAAGGGGCAAGGGGGAGGGGGCCATGGCGTCACCTTCCGTCATACGTTTGGTAAAAAAAGGTTCAGTCCGGGGATTCTTTACAGGAGGGGTTGGGGGGGGGGGAATATACAAAAGTATAACATGTATACAACACGTCAAAATAAAATAATCCGACATTGATATAAAATTTCTGAAAATTACAGCAATGGAAATGCCGATAATAGTTGCGGACTGCTTACCATGTGCTGAGGAAGTACAAATCGTCTCACTGACGACTCAGGTGGCGTTTCTGATGGAGATGCCAGATTAGAAAAATAAATTTGCTTGATCATCGAAGCGTTGTCGTAGGCGGCTACATCGAACACTATGTGGTCGTCCTCCTCGAAAGCATTGATATGATGAAATAGGAATAATGGATCTGCAGTGTACTTGTACCTTGTAACGAGGCTTTTGCCAGTCTTTCGGGAGAAAACACGGATGACGGTCTTTTTACGATCGTCAAAGTACGTGGTGTCTTCGAAGCTGTAACGGCAGAGTCCTCCGAAGGCAAGCCTTAACGAATTGACAAACAGAGGCTGTTCGACTAGGATAAAGTAATGTTCAGTCATTCCGTAGCTGTGGAAGTAGGACGGATTGGGGTACGATGCTATCAAGGTCCCTATGGATTTAACTTCGACTTGGTTGTCTGGCCCTGCCGTGGGGGGGAAGAAAAATAAATATGAAAGAGCAAAAGAGAAAAATAAAGCTTTTGAGAAAAGGAGAGAAAGCATGTCATTGTTCGATCAGTTTTAGTCCTTTGGGTAAGTTCACTGACACAGACAAAAGCAGCATGAGAGAGACATGTGCACAAAATCTTTAGATGGACTTCTGAATAGTAGATTCCGGGGAAAGGGGAGGGGAAGGGGCGGGGGAAGGGGAGGAGGGAATGGAGAAATTTATCCAAACACTTAACCAATTGCATAGGTTCAGTAAATGCTTTAAATGTAGGTTGCAGAACAGTTAAAGTGAGGGGAAAGTGCAAAATCAAATTCTCACTACTTATAACTTATTGTTTCTAATGCCTGAGGAGTGTTCTCTTTCAGACCTGCTTTGCTTTCCTTACCTCGGTTAGGTGATACCTTGAAAAACTCATACATTGACTTGTACAAGAACAAAGTCCCGAGGTTGAATATGGTTCCATCTTTGTCGGTGTGAGGATGAGCTGTGGCTGTGTGAAGTTTGACTCTCTTTGTATAATCAATCTAAGCAAACAAAAATAAAATGAATAAATAAATAAATAAACAAGTAATTAAATGATCCTGCTATTAGAGAGATTGAACAGTGCACAGTTTGATGTGAGCAATCCCTGTTACAAGACATAATTTGAGCTATGAGCTATGTGATCCCTATGACAACATGGCATGGGCTGTGTGATCTCTATAACAACATGGTTTGGGCTGGGGATCCCTATAACATGGTTTGGGCTGTGTGATCCCTATAACAACATGGTTTGGGCTGGGGATCCCTATAACAACATGGTTGGGCTGTGTGATCCCTATAACAAGTGTGATCCCTATAAAAACATGGTTTGGGCTGGGTATCCCTATAACAAGTGTGATCCTATAACAACATGGTTTGGGCTGTGTGATCCCTATGACAAGATAGTTTGAGCTGTGTGATCCTTATAACAAGATGGTTTGAACTGTGTGATCCCTATAACAAGATGGTTTGGGCTATGAGATCCCTATGACAAGATGGTTTGGGCTATGTGATCCATATGACAAGATGGTTTGAGCTGTGAGCAATCCCTGTTACAAGACATAATTTGAGTTGTGTGATCCCTATGATAAGATAGTTTAAGCTATGTGATCCCTATGACATGATCATTTGAGCTGTGTGATCCCTATAACAACATGGTTTGAACTGTGTGATCCCTATAACAAGTGTGATCCCTATAACAACATGGTTTGGGTTGTGTGATCCCTATAACAAGATGGTTTGGCCTATGTGATCCCTATGACAGGATGGTTAGGGCTGTGTGATCCCTATGACAAGATAGTTTGAGTTATGTGATCTCTTTGACAAAATAGTTGTGTGACCTGTATGATAGTGTTGACTGTGTGATCCCTATGACAACCAAGTTTGAGAATTGTAATCCCTATGACAAGATATTTGGAGCTGTGTGATCCCTGTCACAAGTTTAAACTGATATGTATAACAAGATAGTTGGAGCTGTGTAATCCCCATGATAACACGGTTAAAGCTGTGATCCCTATGTCATTCCCATCGCAAATGTTTGACCTGTGCAATCTCAGTTTATATACAAGATAAATTGAAAATGCATGATTCAATTTACAAGCCTGTTTAAACTGCATGATCCCTAGATGTTACAAGATCATATGCAAACACACCTTTTCCCCAGTATCGAGACTTTCGCTGTCTATCTGGTACGCTCGAGCAGTCTCCCCGATTGCCCAAAAGTCGCCTGCAGCTTCAAATAGATTAACATTGGAATTGTCGGAAGACGAAACTGCCGGAGCAAACCAGGCCATGAATTTTTGGAAAAGGGATTTACATGGATCTGCCATGGCTGCTGTCCCAAACTCGGTCTTGGCATGGTAAGTCTTGTTGAGGGAATCTAGGTATGAGTCGCTTTGTAGAAATTTATTTTGGTAAAAAACGGCTCCTGAAAATGTGAACACAAACAAAACTGACGTTCATGTGAAGGTGCATCCATGTCAATAACCTATATTTACATATCTGTGCTTTGTTTTAAGCTGTTAGGTATGTATTATAACTATTAGAAAGATACCTAAAATTTCAAGCTCATACCTTCCTATGATCTCTTACCTGCCCACCCCTCCCCCACCCTCCTCCATATCCTCTGACATTTGATTAATGCCACCCTGCTGAACCACCCCTGCTGAACCCCCTGCTGACCCCACCTGTACCTACATCTCCGTTGAGCTATTACATGTATACGTCTGTTCATATTAATACATGTGTAAAAGTAAGTTGGCCTGACGTTTCGATCCTAGCAGGATCTTCTTCAAAGGCTAAATGACAAGTAACAGTAACAGAAGGGACAAAAACACGTACAAAATACAGACAGGTTAATGAGCATGGTGAACACAAAGAGATAGATGTAAGGGGATTAGCAGACAAGGGATGGAGAGAAGAAAGAAAGAAACCGACAGGGGAAGAGGAGAGGTAGGAGATTAACAGTGGAGGGACAGAGAGAGGATTAAGGGAAGGGGGTAGGGAATAAACTGGAGAAGGACAAAGACAAAAAGGTGTGGAGAAAAAAGGGTGGAAGAGAGCTATGAGAAGAGTGATTCGGGGGGGACAAGGGGAGAAGAAGGGGGGAGGGGGACAGAAGAAAAGTTAGTCAGGCCAACTTATTTTTACACATTCTCTTACACAGGCTCTCTAGTGGATAAGCAGTTTGCTAACAGTTTTATTTTATTTTCATATTAATACATGATTGTGAGATGACTGACTTCAAATTAACCAATAACTAACTGATAAAAATTAACTACACATCTGAGTGAGATGGCCACTGGATTCGTCACCAATACTGGTCATTCGTCCACCGTTCGTGTTTCCTTTCGAGGGGTCACTGATCCTTTCTTCTGCGTTCGAGCGATGGTGCACAACACAATACATTTCGAGTGGCCGGTGACTAACACAGGATGCGTGCTTACGACCGTTGTTCGTAAAACCAAACATAAAGTGTGATAGGCATTTAAAAGGACGTGAAGGGATCAACAGCTGACCTTATTACAAAGTTGGTTCAACGAGTTTCAGTTTACCTTTTCTATGAAAATGAATCGTCAGGAAGGGGGAGGTGAGGAGTGTTTCACTTTTATTAACCTTTTTAGATAGACGCACTGTACACCGTCTCTCAAACGAAAAGGAAGATGGAATCACATTGTCGTGGATGCTACAGTTCACTCCTGCTTGGTCAAGAAGGGTATAGAACATAACTGTATCACACAAATCGCCTTCACTGAGCAAACGACTCCTTTTTTTTACTAGATCTACTAATGGCATGCTTCATATGCATGACAAATAAATCGTAAATATGATGGTTTTTGCTCCAGTCAACTGGCGGATGTGCTCAAATCATACATTGGCGAATCGTTCATTGACTAGCCTGCAGAGGAAAACTTTTGAGAAATCTTTCAACGTTTTAATCTGTGAGAAAGAATCGAGCTCTTTTGAGGAACTTATTTCTCCTGTCATTATTTTTAGCTAATTGCTAACGATATAATAGGCTGCGATCAGCTCTGTCAAGGATGATTTTGAATGCCATAATGGGCATTGTGCCTTTAGCACTTTGTCTAAACATGTGTCTAATCATAGAGTACATTTGGAATAATTTTCTTCAACCAGTGCGTGCGCTTTATGGTGGCATACTCCTATTAAAGTCTATATCCATCCGCTCGATTGTTCTCCTTCAGGAAAAGTGCCAAAAAGCAGCAGGAGAACATCTTTTTTGACCTGTTATCAATCATGATCTAGTTTTTTGTGGCTTGCATGTTGAAGAGCTTGAATGGAGGAAGTACATGTGGTGAGAAGATTGGGTCAATTGAGGCAATTTTAGACCCCTTTAGGCCTCCCAGGAGCAGCGTAGGAAAATTGTTTACTAGTGAGTGATGAGGTTTGTTTACAAAGTGACAAAACTTCCGGCTCGGATAGCAAAAAATCTGCGCGGTCATGGTACAGAAAATTGATGGTGCCATGAAAGGCCAAATTGTCAGCTATCCGGTGATGGGTAGCGTTTAGCTAGTGAAAACTATCTAGACTTAGAGACCACATTATTTTTGTAATTTAGTGTGTAAGTCAATGGGGCTTTTAATGGGCATATGCTACCTTATACGTAAATCTGCCTAGAAATCACACCAAAGTTTTCGCCACATGAGGAAACAGAGACCATACAGACATTTTATATCCGAACCTTACAAAAGCCCAGTTCTATTGAAGGAATCTCAAGTGCCTCTTCATGGCAAAATGGCAACCAAAAGGATGCACTGCTTTTTGTGACTTTCATCTTGAAACTTTATCAACCTATTCAAGTATGCCGATTACCCTAGCAACGAGAATGAAAGATGTATCGAAACATATATGTACTGGTTTGTAACAATGCACTGAATGCAAAAGATCCGTTATCCTTTCTACTTTGTCAAGACAGGGAGTATGGCTAGTAAATTATTCACATATGAGTTCAGACTACTATCAGCCTAGAGTACTTGTTTATTTTGGGTCTTGACATCTTTATACTTCACAAGAATCACACAACCTGAGACACGCTATATATTTTTGTATAACGACTGCAGCCAATAGTTAAAAATCTCACAACAGCGCAGTCGCATGTACAGATCAATTGTGATGTTGTTTTTAACATGTCATGTATTTAGTAAAATTGTCAAAAAATACATGACAGCGACATGGCAGCCTATGGTACAGCTATTTCAGGGCAAATTTTTAAGCATTTTTCCAGGCCTTACATTATGGTCGTTCCGAAAAAAATGCAGCAAAATAAGAATGACCTTTATGTATACACTGATGAAGGTGTAAAACACACCAGCTAAGAGGGGGGGGGGGGAGATACAGGGGGTGATACCAATTATATATTTACATATTTGGGGGTGGTATTTCATTACACTGCAATCTGAATGCGATGTATATGAGACTGGTCGTCCACCAGATATACTTCGCATCTGATTTTGGTTGTGTGGACAAAATCTTGGTCATCTCAGACGACCAGACTACCATTAAAGTTTACGCTGTATTGATACCAAAAATGACTACTTCATATTCATAGACATTTCACATACTAGGACATAAACTTCAAAAGCAATCTGCCAAAAGATCAATACCATCCCCGAAAGATCCTGGCAAAACCGTGTCATACCTTGCTTGAAGCTGAATTTATGTAGTACGGCCATGCCATCGAACCAATGTTTGAATTTATGAGGTCCGACTGTGAACTTTCCAGGCCCGACACGGATCAGGCTTCCCGTAAGCCATTCAGGAATGTTACCTACGAGGATTAGAAAGAAAAGAATTATGCAAAACATGAGAATGCGCATTAATAACAGTACAGTCATCATAGGAATGAATTGCACAGTAATTGACATTACTGATAACCAACAAATCAAAGCTGCTCCTGTTTTCATTTTTAATCTGAGATGACTTTTCAAACTAAGAAAGCTGAAAATAAGTTACAGCATGGCATCACTTTTCAATTAATGCTCAAAGCAGCTTTCCGAGTTACATTACTGATCAATTTCTATGACATTGGATCATATAAAAAAATAACTACCAGACAATAAATATATCATTGGCTTCTTTTTTTTCTTTTCTTGGTTTGTCGTGTTTCTTTTCAAGTTATGATTAAAATTTTGAAATTTTTCCAATTTGGCTATGCATGTGATTTTAACACTTAGAAAATAGATATGAAAAAGGAGGGTCTGGGTGATAAAATGTTGAGGAATGACAGATATTCATACAAGTTTGCAATTTTTAGCTTTATCTTCAATTGGTTGAAGAAAACATCTAGGAGAGTGTCTTAGTTCAATCATGTACAATTTTATATTTGAATAATACTTGATAGGTTCATGGTAAAATTGAAAACCAACACAGACATCACTCTTGCTCATTGTACAAGCAGCCTGGTACATTCTACTATTTATTTTGACATGAGCGTAAATTACTATTATATAAAATGGTTAGCATTACTGTAATGTTTATCAGTGAGGATAATTCAATCACTAGTTAAATATGGCTAATGCTATATATATTTTAAACCGGCATAACTTTAGATTTCTGAAAAGAGTGACGGGTTTGAGATAAAGAGAGTTTCCAACAAGTTGAACCTATATGATATAATTCTGTACACTTTTGTATGTATTAGCTGATTTAGAGTAGTACAATATATATGGCAAAATATCGATTTTAAGGTTGACACACAGTGGCATAGCCAGACATTTGGAAGGTGCAGGGAGTGCAGGGGGGGGGTAGGGGCACAATAACATGAGAGCAACATTTAGGAAGGCACAGAATGCAGATATTGCAAACTGGTCATGTTGGAGGTCCCAGTGCGAGGCCCCAGAGGGCCAAGGACATGAGATCCAGGAGGCCCGTCGTAAGGCCAAACATTACATCAGCTACAAATCAGAAAAACTTTGGAGGAAGATGTAATAAATTATACTAGTCAGTAGAAGTGAAAAGTTGTGTATCTTCATGATTCTAGTTTTATTTTGGACATGGCAAATTTCATTAGGGGGGGAGGGTGGGGGGGTTATCAGGTGGGCATCAAACATATGTTGGGGGGCACTTGTCCCACGCACTCTTGCCCCCCCCTCTCCTTGAAGAAAGTGGGCGCATAATGTATTATAACAAGGTGAATCATGCTCCACCTACAACTAGGACCTAGAATATTGCAGTTTGCATAAAAGAAGTTTAAACTTTAGCAATATGATAAGTAAAGACCGATCATTCTAACACACAGGCAAATGCATCTGTACTTAAATTTGATTTGTTCAAAGTTCAAGATATGTAATGCAACTGGTATCGTTATATTACCTAAGGGTAAAACAAGACACCACATTTCTGTTTCCCTTTGCTTGCTTACAATACAAAGTAATAAAAGCTCCTCCTACATATAAACTGTACATGGAAATATCACACCTTTGCATGGAGACTTTTGTGTGACTACGATATTCAGATTGCTTTACGACACATATATATTATAGAAATGAACTAGTTATATAAAAGACCTACAGTGTAGGGACTTTACACAGTGGGATGCAGTGCTAATAAGTAGATAAACTACTGTAAGTAGGTTAAAAAGTGGGTACATGTGATCATGTGTACTAGGAACTGGTACCATATATAGGATAGGGTTCTATTACATTTTTCAGTCACATCTGATGACAAGAAGGAGGGGAGAGAGTGCACCAGATATAATTTCACACAAGTATAGCTGGTCCACATACTAAAAGAAAAAGTGAGTATAAATGGGAAAACCCAACAAAAATGAAAGATTCCCCAAAAATGTCCAAATAGAAATACTTTGTGTGAATAAAGAAGTGTGCCCCACAAGCCGCAAGGTTAAAAGTAAGGCTTTCAATTGAAGTATAGCTGCTATGAGTGACCAACGTCAGGATCCCTTGGTAGAAAGAGGAGGTCAGTAGACTGTAATGGTCACAGTGAGAGGACAATACTAAAAGGTTATGAAGTCTGCATGCTCTTTACCAGAGTACGGTTGTTGTGAGGTGACAGGGAAGTGAGGAGATGATGTGAATATTGTACCAATCAACATCCTACACAGATCTGCTTATAATAAGATAGCAACATGCAATTTAACCCCAAACTGTTGAAAACACCTGAAATATTGCAACATCATCCTTTTATTGTACACGGGAAAAGCACATTGCTTTCATTATTACTATCAGTCCGATAAAACTGCCTAGAACACAGTGCTACTGTAAAAATACCTGACTATTTCGAAGTTACTTCATACCATGCACAGCTCAGCGTGGAGCTGTACAGCTAGTTTGCATGCCATGCGGCACACATCCGACCTGATTTACATTTGATGGAATGTTATTGGATGAAGAATGACATTCTTAAAGTGAATTAATGGTCATCAGTATTGATAGTTCAAAATGCTAATAATTGCTCCAAAATATTTATATGTACTTTCCTCTTAGTTCTGAATCTCCCAAATAATTCCCAGACAGTGGCTGAGCGTCCATATAGTCAGAGGGGCCGATGCCCTCCCCCCCCTGACGGACACAAATGGACTGCTGACGCCCTTTTCAGGTTTTTACCACTTTTTACTTATTCGCGATTAATTGACTTTTTTATTGCGCTCTCAAATACCTATTGACGTTTGTCACATTTGTTGGTGTAATTTTCTGACAAAATGGCGATGACACCTATTTATTCTTCGTTTATCTGCAAATTAGCAAGGCCCGGAAAGGGTAATTTCCGGCGATCTAGGGAGTATCTTTACTCAAAAAATTTCTGTACGCTCCGCGCCAACCTGTGGTGGCGCTCCGCTTAGATAGTGTCGAA
>KN885050.1:76071-92734 GCA_000934455.1 Apostichopus parvimensis | reverse complement strand
GTTAATGGTGTCACACCTATACACAACTAATAAGGCGGGGCAGGGAGAAGGAGTAGGGGGGGGGGTGGGGCTGGGAGTCGATGGGGGTGGGGCTGGGAGTCGATCAGTTTGTTTGGTTGTCTTGCCCAGGCTCTATCTTGGGGTGACTTGTTCTTAAAAAGAGAACAAGTCAGCAATAAATCAAGGCTTGACTTCATCCTCAACGATCATCACATATTTACAAAGATAGGAGATCAAAGAGGGACAAATGATCTATTCTAGTGCCAAAGAGAGAGACAGATATATTAGAAATACTAAGTTATCATTCCACTCAATTAAGTATGTGGTTACTCAGTCAGGCTGTACTATATGTATTAGGGCCCTACTTTATGTTCAGCCGCCAAAAAAAGAAGAAATGAAATGAAAAGAAAAAAAAAAGAAAAAAAAAAGTAGATCGATCCATTTTGACATTTTGTTCTTGACCAAAAATATGATCTGAAGTGAAATAAAAGCCACAATTATAAACTGTCGATTATGTGTACAGTTTGTATTTAAAGTAAATGTAAATATAACCCAAATGTGCGTATAACATAATGACTCTTAATATTTGCATAACATATTGATTTCTGATGTCAAAGCGAACAAGAACTTCTGGATGTCTCGTGTTTTTAAAATGATGTTAACGATTGGAAGACAGGGATGGTAAAAAGATTCCGAACACATGTACATATGGATATATCGTGTAGGCTATAGGACTGCATCACGTGGGTGATTTTACATATTGAGACGAAAGACCTATACAGTGTTCAAGGTATATGTTGGTGGGTCACAATGTGACACCAGTGTGCAAAAGAAGAAGAAAAAGTCCACACTGCTAGTTGAAAGCACAATCTCAATATCTAACGGTCCCTAACTCAAGATATGTTTGACTAATTGAAACCTATCTTGACTGGCTTTACATTTTCAACTATACTCCAGGAATGAATCGCAGTACGTGGGTCTGTGACGTCATAACGGCAAAATGTTCTTCTAAAGCTGTACTTTCCTATTATAATCTTCATCTTGATTTATCCCTGAAGCCTGATACATTTGGAAAGTTTTCGTTCTAGGAATTACTTTGTATAATGATTACCTTCTGTATTGTTAAACAAGGACCTCTTAAACTTACCGACATCTACCTCCTAAATATACCGTTTCAGCTACAAGTATATTTAAACAGGCAAACCTCGATGCACTAACGACAGCTTGTACAACGTCTGAGAACCGCAATATATTTTAATAAAATTATATTTTATGGAAGCTTTTTTATTGTGCCCTATAATGATAATCGGTGTGATCGATATGTCATACGGTTAACCAGACAGATAAAAAACCCCAGTGTTAACATTGAGCCTTAACTAGAAGTATAGTATTCACTTATATTATATACACAATACTAAACAAACAGACGTCGAATTGAGTCACTGAGAATTATTCAACCGTCTTAGTAGATGTATTACAATTTAAACAGCACCTTTTCGACCGCACCTTCGTAGGCTATACTCAACTCGTCAGAGATAACGACTGAAGAAAGATTATCCGTTAAAGGAACCGTGTTCCGTCAGTGAAAGAAGAGGGTATAGTCACTATACAATAAAGCACAACCACCAAATGACTATCACTCAAATTTAATGTTTTATGTTTTGTTTTATATTTGTTCGTTTGTTTGTAACACGTTCAAATTTGTTCGAAGCAATTCATACACAAATCTTTACATGTCCTCCCAGAAGTTTGAAGTAACGGAAATGGAATCATTGGTAGGGTTGTGGGGACATTTTTTTTCTCCAAATGTGCGGAGTCCCCTTAATGACCTTTTTTTTTTATGATGAACATTGCTGCCTAATTGGCATAGCCCCCTCTACCCTCTACTTTCCTGCCCGTTTACATTTATACATACCGATGTTAATCCCGCAATTTTAAAGATCTGTCCCCCTCTTTAAATGGGTGGGACAGTCCGGATGAAAAGGAGAGGGCAATGGTCAATTTATTTAAAGCGCTCTGTTTATACTAAACACTGACCAACTATCATACACGATAAGTGATTTATGACCTTCGAGAATTATAATCAGCAACGCGATCTTAACGACGTATAAATAGAGGGACGAAGTCCAAGTCAAAATGAAAAGCGCCAATCAGAACAAGCCTGACACCGTAGTATCCGTGAATGCGCCATTCATTATATCATACAAAATGCCTGGTAAAGTCAGTTGTAACAAATTAACTATAATATAGCATTGCATTTAAATGGCGTTGAAATGACAGATACGACCTTCAACGATATAGACATTGTAAACATCTTATCTTATCTTCAAAGAAAAGAAATTCTACACTTGTTACTTGAAAGCCGCCGGATGTTAATTAACTTTGGACTTAAACTAGAGATATGGGGAATTGAACTTCAGATAAAGGTAGTGCCCCGATTGATAAAGGCCTTTGACTTTGACCGCTTAGGACCCTCTGTTACTCCAAAACGTGGCGGTTGAGTGCCTTCATCATTGGCGAACTTTAATTCAGAACCGCTATTAAAATATTTTTAATACTGTATTCTTGAAATACGGTATGATAAATTTGACATGCTTGATAAGCTGTCAATGTTCTCTGTATTTTGATATTTCACGAAACAATTCAAACACTTTTGTTTGTATAGATATATTATTTTCGTCTGTGAATACATGATTTAATTTTAAGGAACACGTCGATATTTTCAGTTCAATTGTCATTATTGCGTTATACGTTCTGCTGTTGCCAAATGCTTTCACAAGATATCGCATAATATGAAATATTCACATATTTTGCCATACAAAATGCTATGTGGATGTTTTCACTTTTGACCCAAAGTTTCTCAGGAATTTCAATCAAATTCAGACACATCCATAATCATTCCAGTGATACATGCAATTGATGTACGATATATATGTTGTAAAATCTAACCGACCAACCGGCCAACCAAATCAACCAACAAGCAGCAACGAAAGGCTAAGTATTAATTTTACCTTTCAAAGACATCTCCATCATTTCATTTCATCGGCTGAAATAAATTGTGGTCTGTCCATAAATTTAGAGTGCATGAATTTAACTATGTGGGCCGGTATTCCGTATATACATGCAATTTATTTAATATCACCACGAATTTCATTGCTTGGATGTTATCAGTTTTGAAAAGCCGATGCCTTGACATTCCCAGAAGACTGTGAAAGGGCGAGAATTTTGTAATGTTACATGTATTGACTGCTAGAGTGAGCTAGACCATGAAACTGGGGATTTCATCAACAAGTTGGAACCTTCCGAAAGTTCTTCTACAGCTTGAGATGTTATCTGCATTACATAATGTCATTAAGGATATTTTTCACACAAGCACAGATCTAACATCGCCTATTTAGTTCCTTGCGTTGACGTCCGCAAAGTGTACGGTATATTTGTTCACAAATCAGAGCTTCTTAGTGACGTCACAATTTTCCTTAGAAACGGATGTCCATGTGCCATGTTGCATGCTTATCAGCTAAGATGGCGTCGAACGCTACATACGTCTGTACAAACGATTGTTTGAAAGAAAATACCCCCCAAAATGGAAATTTGTGCGAGAAAATTTCGGTCAACATAGACAAAATGTACCACTTGTCTGGATTCCGTTTTCGCATAGATTCAACAGGCATGCGGTAGCTATGACGGGATTATGACATCAGTTGTTTATGGAATACACATTCAAGGAGTAATAAAAGAGTTATGTGCTACAAGGGAGCACGTCACATGACCCTCTATGGTTAATATGTTTTTATGCTCGTCACCTCTTTGACATAGTCGGTCCTGATTAATGTATATGCCGACCCCCCCTCCCCCCACACAGACAACGGATCCGTGCCTGTATAGAACCTCTAGCCTACAATGTATGAATGTTATGCGACCTTATTATTTGGTGGAAGTCTCAATACCCGAACGCAAACGACCAAACATGGCAGCCTAACAAACCTAAGCTTTTAACGTCTGAAAGCGTAACGTCTACATACTAATTTTTGCGAGAAACGTGTGAATTTGTGGATGAGTAAAGAATAAAAATTATAGGCCTATGTGGGTATACTATGGTCTGTTTATAGGTATAGTAATATCCATTCCTCAAGTCTAACAAACAGACACAGTAGCTTACATACCTAAACTTGTTGACATACATCGGTATATGCTCATCTAATGGTGATGAGTTACTCGTGTAAATACACAGTTACGTATCGCATACAATAGAGATTTGTGTATCACATCAAAGGAGAAATAGCTATAAAATCTTTCTGTATCAACTTATTCGTACCGTTAACTTCACAACAAAAGGTAATCTTAGTTTTCGTTGAATTAATAAAAGCCTGCAGGCCCGCATTGGCCACTTCTGAACAGCTTTTCTTTAAGTTTCTTTTGAAGGAACAAAGCAATTTTTGGACATAGAACCAGTAAGCCCATGATTATACGCACTGAACTTTTCAGCCCTTAGTGTATATTTAGTTAACCTATATCATATACGAATAACATGAACAGCTTGAAAACTAATTTCATGGGAAATAACAAACTTTGAAATAGCGAAGAAAATGTTGGCTCTTCAAACTTCTTCAAGTCAAATTATAATTCTTTTCTTTACTTTAACTTACATTTTCAGCAAAGCTTTTCAGCCATATTGGTTAGGCCTATTGCGCCTACTTATGTAGCACGTGGCCTAACTTTATATAAACATTCGCAATCTCCCTATATAATGCGCTGGCACAGTACGTAGCGAAATGTCTCGTATACATGTGTTATGATGTAAATAACCACAACTGCATACAGGCGTCGTTATTTTCGTATGTCGTTGCCAATTAGTCTACAAGGCAGTTAAGCTCACCGAAGGTAGGCGATTCCTTTCAAGCCTGGGTTTTTAATATTTCGCTACCTTGCATATTAATCCGGAGGGACTGTATTCCCAAACCGATGTAGCGTGAGGCACTTCAGCAAACGGTTACAGGAAAAAACAAGAAGGAAAATGATATCTGCCTAAAAATATACCGAGGATATTATGAAGCGAGGAACGGTAGGAACTAACCTATAGGATTAGCTGCCAAGTTGCCGATAGAGATGTACATACAGATGTCTGTTACTTCACGAGGAATACCTTCTGAAAGATTATGTGATTCATTTATTAGAGTGGTATTTTATAATGAAACGTCGAATGACTTCAATGCGCGCATTGAACTACGTCTGATATTTCTTTATTAACCGTCTCGTGATCACTGGTTTGTATGCAAATCGAAACTGCATTTGTGAGGTGAACATTGTATACACTATAAACATACGTTAATAATTGTAACATTTATTCTGTTAATGTAACAACTGACGGGTCCAATTTTATTAGTACATAAAATGTGGTACACGTACATGAATAAAAGGTTTACTTTTTATGGTATAAAATGCATGCTAATCGTATATATTTTGTAACTAACTTAAAATCAACGTAACTGTTCCCTCTTTAACAACCAAATGTGATTTAACAAAAAACATGCAAATACATATGAGGTAAGCCAACTGTCTTTGCAATGCAAGCAGTACCACTATAATTATATAGCCGGCGACAATATTTGTCTCCTGAAAGCCTGTCAGTGAATTTTAAAATCCTTCTCAAATAATAAATCAAATTTACCCATGCGGTTAAATATTAGACATTACACTTGGCAGATATTTTAAGGTCATTTGCTATGTATAATACCCTTCCCTGTTCAGTTCATATACCGTATTGTCTTCTAATTATTTCATTTTAATTAATGTATAACTCTTATATTCCAATACACGTGTATACATAATAGTGCGCCCGTTCAATGTATTGCGTTTACATATACGTTGGACGCAAGCGTCAAAGATATTTTTCTCGATACATTTGACTCAACCGCAAGGCGTAAAATCACACATGCTTATATATGTATGTATTTTACGTAGGCCTATGCAGTTCTCACGCACTATTTATTTGATAAATAACGGCTATGCCCTTGCGTCGGTTTTTTCTTCTCTTACATTGTACTGCCTTGTACCATTCAGATATAAATCTTTAACAAAAATTAAAAAGTTGTTTTACCTCTATTTGCTCAAATAGTTACGAACGAAACAGCGAGAGATTGTTTCCACGAGGAAAGTGAAACAGATAAATATTCACGTTTAATTATTATTATGTATATGTATTGTCGCATGACTGCATGAAGCGAAATTTGCAATTGCATGCACGCATGCGTAACCTTGCTTCATAATGTACTGCTCTCCTATTACCTGTATTTAGTTTACATATAGGTGCATAGGAACACGCATGTACATAGAAAGTGCATTGAAGGACTAATTTAATGTTTTAGCTGTACCCACCACGGAACACAATCTGTTTCAAAATGTTAGGAAACTATGTCAGGCAAATATCAGCATGTTTGCAAGTTAACCTATAATTGTATATCAACATTAAAATGAAGATGGTTTGTTCATTTTCCAGTGGGCCTAGTTTAGAAATGATATTAACCGATACCTCAGCAACAATTTGATTTGACCTCAGAAAGATTGAGTTTTTTGCTTTGAGCCCATTTGTCTCACAAATATCAAAAAAGTTACAAAAATTGCAATTAACACGTCACGGTTGATATTGATATATGTTAACACTTGAATATAGTCCGCGCAAAGCGAAACTGCATATACGGATATTACTTGGTAGATTTACTGGTATCGATTTACATGAACATTAAAGGGTATAACTGTAGAATTATTGTACGTTCAAACTCTACAATTTAGTCTGAATCATGTTACCTGTGTCTATGTAGGTTTACACACGTTTTACCAAGACACGTCGCCCGATTTCTGAGTTGAATGGGGAGGGGAAGGGTGGGGGGGGGGGAGAGAACCAACATTCGTGCCATTTACTTTCTGAAGTTTGTGTACACTTGGTGGTGACAGCATGGAGAGATGCAATAGTCTACATGGGGGGGGGGGGGTGGGATGGGATGGGGACTCCCGTGCCTCAGCATGGCTACCCCTCTGGTCTTGCCCGTGTCCATTTAACACAAAACATATGGCACTAAAATAATATTTAAAAGTCGTATTATTATTATTATTATTAGTGTTAGTACTATTGTTCTTGTCGTGGTGGTGGTGGTGGTGGTGTATATGCCTGCATATATTCGCTCATGCAACCTCATGTGACGTCAGCACATTTTTATTTCCTCCCTGTACAGGGAAATGGCATTCATCACTAAATGACCACATGAGAAATGTTTACGACACCACAGTCTGCTGGGTACTTGCAAACACTTGAATGTTAATGTTGAATGAATATTACATTCAAGTACCCGTACTAAGCAGGTAGACATTCTCATTGGATGTATTGCTTATTTAGTGTCATCTAGTGGATACGTAAGAAGCAGATATCTTTGCAGACACACATATATAGGCTATACGGCTTTTAAATGCAAAATTTACCGTGACATTCTCCAATGATGATAGCCTAAGTCATTTATTGTCTGGTCTGCCGTCACTGTATTTCTTATTGTTGAAATATTCTTATTTAACTATACAGTATTATTCTGATGCAATTACATTTATACAGTATACTGTATCAAAAGTTCATAACTGCAGTATTACTGTAGATGTACTGTCGTACTACTATTTGTAGTGTTACACCGCATAGTATACAAATAATGAATGGCTATGAGTGCAATAGTGCAAATATTTCATGAGTTGAAAGATGGAATGTTCCATTCAACGAGGCGCAGCCGAGTTGAATGGAACAAATTACATCTTTCAACTCATGAAATATTTGCACTATTGCACGAATGGAAACCATTCATTATTTGTTTTATACAACACCTTCAAATTTGGATATAATTGGATGCAAAATGAACTCATGCAACAGATTGTTTTGAACAGACAGGTTTCTCTGCTCTCTTACCATTGAAAAAAGTGCTATCTAAAAAGTATATTGCACGGTTCTATTTCATAGCGTGCAATAGAGCGGATTTTTGCATGCAATCGACGAGCAATTGACCAATCAAATGGCCGGAATATAATTAGGTGTTGTATAATACCATATAGTTACCGCATAGTACTATATGGTTACTGTATAGTACTATATGGTAACTATATAGTATTATGCGGTAACTAAATAATACTATACAGTAACCATATAGTCATATACATAGTACTATATGGTTACTGTATAGTACTATATGGTAACTATATAGTATTATGCGGTAACTAAATAATACTATACAGTAACCATATAGTCATATACACACGGCGCGAATAACACTTTAGAAGAGAAGAGAAGACTGAAGAAGTCTGAAGAAGATTTGAGAAAACTGGGGAAGAATAAAGACTGGAGAAGAATGAAGAAGACAGACGAAGGCTAAAGAAGATTGAAGAAGACTGGAAAAGACTGAAGAAGGCTAAAGAAGGTTAGCGGAAGCTGGAGAAGATTGAAGAAGATATAAGAAGACTTTAGAAGAGTGAAGAAGGCTAAAAAAGACCGAAAAGGACGGAAGAAGACTGAAGAAGACTGAATAAGGTTAAAGAAGACTGCTGAAGACTCTAGAAGACTGAAGAAGACTGAAGAAGACTGGAGACGACTGAAGAAGGCTAAAGAAGACGGAAGAAGATGGAAGAAGACTGAAGAAGACTGAAGGAGACTGAAGAAGACCGGAGAAGACTGAAGAAGATATAATAAGACTTTTAAAGACTTTATAAGAGTGGCGAAGACTGGAAAAAAGACTGGCGAAGACTGGAGCAGGCTAAAGAAAGACGGAAGAAGATGGAAGAAGACTGAAGAAGATTTTAGAAGACTCTAGAAGACTGGAGAAGACTGAAGAAGGCTAAAGAAGACGGAAGAAGATGGAAGAAGCAAAGAAGAGCTTAGAAGACTGAAGAAGACTGGAGAAGGCTGAAGAATACTTTTAAGCCTTTTGAAGACTTGAGAAGACTGGCGAAGACTGAAAAAGACTGAAGAAGACTAGAGAAGACTGGAGAAGACTGAAGAAGACGAAACGCAACTGTATAGCAGACACAAGTGTAATAAATTGCTCCAAAGTTAATTATGTCGTTAAATTGAAAGTTTTATTCAACGGGTATTTTGTGTGAAATATGTGTTTTTCAAGATTTATTTGACTTTTACAAAATGCTGAAAAATTTACAATGTTACCTTCCCCTCTAGGGGTTCAACAGCCCGACTCTGCTACCTGTAAAATGTAGGAATACGGTTGAATAGACAATACGTTTCATGTATTATTAAAAATAAAAAAGTAAAAACATTATACGTGCGAAAGACATTCGATCGCGACTTGTGTTTGTCAGTTCAAAGGACCAGTCGTCTCATGTTTTCGATATAGGATACAGTTTCTTATTGTAGAACGAATTTAACATGTAATGCAATATTTTAGTAAAGGAATATATCAAACGAAACAAAGTAAAAGCAGAAGCCCTCATAAAGATGGGTGTACTGTTATGTGCACTTTAGTATGTCCCTGCAGTACTTTAAATATGTGAAAATAAACTTCTAAAATACGGATTATAGGTGTAGATTAATGACGTCTAGACAGGAATAAGCGGCTAGTTTTGGATCAGATATTTTACCTGCAGGTGTTATCGTAAAAATACCGAATAAATGACAATAACATAATCCAGACTTATAATATCAAGGTTAACAGGTTAAAGGGCATTTATATAAACATATACCAGTTGATATGAAAGTCATACTGTATAGGCTTAGATCGAGCTGGAGAGCATTTGTAAAACTTGTGCGTGACATATAATCACAAGATAAAATGTAGGCGGCAAAGATTACTTCTGTTTAAGCTGTTCCAATTTGTAATTCCTTCCTTAGTTACATCACAATATATCACGAAACATATGTTCCTAATAGTATTGCTAGTGATCGCTTGGGTTAGCATGATTGTATATTACTACTATACTGATGTAAGAGAGTTTGGCGATTAATTCGTCCGGGTAGGATGCATTTTTAATGAACTATTTTAGACGAACAAAAATGCATATTTTGTTCCAAGCAATACTCGGTATTTGTTTGATGAATTACTGCAAACACCCAAAGGTCTGCTTTGCTATGAACACCTGTGTAAGATATTTGCAAGTATAGCCTACACTTATCTTATATTTATACACACACACACCTACACACATACACACAAGCACAAAAGAAAACCAGAATGCAAAAATGCATTGTGGTTTCGATGATGTAACACGAGCAGTTTTCTTCATGAGTCTGATGAAATGTATAAGGGTTTCACGATTTGACCTATGATGACCCCAAATGACCTTTGACCTCCACCAAAAACAATAGGCTTCTTTAACTTACCGTGGTACTTCTACACACTAAGTTAGAGGTCGGTCCAAGCTTCCAGTATCGCGATATCGTGATTACAAGGTTTTGACAATTTGACCCCTTGTGACCCCAAATGACCTTTGCCCTCCACCAAAAACAATATACTTCTTTTACACAATGTGGTACTTCTACACACCAAATATGGGGTCTGCCCATGATTCCCTTCTTGAGATATCATGTTTACGAGGTTTTCACAATTTGACCCATGGTGACCCCAAATGACCTTTGACCTCCACTAAAACAATAGACTTTAAACAAAAGGGGGGATTTCAGTCTTATCCCCAGAGTAAATTCTTGCAAATTTAGCTATCCTAGATTGAAAAAAAACGCTCTCGTTTTAGAGCTAAATTGATATGAAGCCACTTTTCATATGAGTGCCTTTCACTTCTCTAAAGAATGGTTTGTCTTTGACACTTTCAATAGAGTGAGTTCTAACTCTTTGGAAAAAATAAAATTGAGATTGTTTCTTAAGTCAAAACGCATGGTTCAAGTAGACGCAACCCTTCTGAAAGTAAAGTTGACCAATTCCATATATCAACATGAACGTATAGAAAGAAGCAATGGTTCTTTTCGGCTTCGGTGGATAAAGATACCAAACAGGACAAGTTTGTTTGGTCTGCGAACGAGTAAACGCCTCATAAAATAATTATGTTTATCTATCAGCTATACTAATCAACAATAATACAAAATTCTTTTAACATGTACTGGTATATGCACGTTTTGAGCAAATCTCGATTACCTGGTCACATTATTTTCTATAACTTGTCTGTACTAAGACACTTAATTGTCTTTAATATAGTAATCTCCTTAGTGTACTCTATGCAAAGAGAATTTTCAGCAATACTGTAGTAACTTGCATCTTAGTTCGGTGTTAGAAGATGCAATACCGGTCTAAAGGATAAATGCTAACTCATGACTTTATCAATTCTAATAACGCAGTAACTTCATGTCAACAGAGCGAGCATCCTTGGTTAACATTCAAAACCAATTTGCATATATGTGAAATTTGTCCTCCAGTCGCTTTAGTTGATGAGCCTCAGATGTTTAAAGGGGGGCACTTCTCAAAACTTGAACTTGGTTAAAGGAATACTACCGGAACTGAAGGGAATGGATTTTAACGGTCGACGACATATTAAAATTAGTTTTGTGTCAAATCCTGTCACCCTTTAATTATTAATCTGATTTAATAAAGAGAACCTAAGACGTGTTAAGCGGAACCATAAAGAAACATACTCTACGCTAATCGAATATTAAAGTAAGCGCAAACATCACCGTCGTTAAATAATGGTCTCTGTGGTAGAGATTCCAAACCTTACCTAGTTTAGACATTTACGAGCGACGAACTTACCTGTCTCCTCACAACAACTGAAGACGCAAAATACGGAAGGACTGGTTGAATACAGACGCCGAACGCATATTTTGACAGCCCAATAGTACACAACGATAGACACTCTGGGTGGCAGAATGAGGAGGAGGAAGGTTGACCGAAGGTGACCGGTCAACAGACTGAGGCCAGTACTGTCAAATGTTATTGTGTCACTCTATAGACACGGAAGAGCGAATTTACTGTTGTTGTGAGGAGACAGGTAAGTGCAAAGCAAAGTTAATATAACTTTGCATGAACAACATCCCCAAACATCGATGGAAAATATTATTCCTTTGGGAGATATCACAGGTGTGGTAATCCTTCACACGCTGAAGAAAATACTTGGTCCGAGTCTAAATATCGAGCCTCATGTGCTACAATTGTTTACGCTTTGTTTTATTTTCTATATTTCTTTCAATTTTGTTCCTTCTGTAATAGAGATGGGCTTATTTCAAATGCAGACTCTAAGATAAAGAAGTTCTCAACATCCCCAAATGATGACATTGGTCGCAGTGTCAACAGCTGTTAGCACTGTACCTTGAAAATATGAAGAGAAAAGCAGAGTTTTCTTTTATATTATAACGGGCCAAAAACTTTTGGGTCGGCAAAATATATTTGCTTTATAATTGTTGGTCTATTTTGTTTACGTTGGCAGGTAACACGTGAGATTCGCGACCTACATTTTGATTGCGTCATTGTGACAATATTGTCAGAGCCGCCTATACACGTTGACAAAGCATCTCGGCAAACACAGTGGTGCTCAAATCATCACCGGAGCTGTCTTTTAATTTTTACGCGTAAAACAATAAGATCTTCTCAGTGCGTGGTGTCCCATACACAGTAATTCCGTGGATGCATAACCCTGGAAAAGGACAGTCCTTATCAACACAATCACTGCATGCATGAATTGCAAAAATAAAGCAAAAAGCAATAAAAAAAACAGGATACTTATGATTACTTTTTCCCAAGAAATAATTTCATTCTGAAACTTCTCTATACATGTATGTTTGCCTCTACTTTGAAGTACGGTTGCTTATGATTCAATACCGTATAGTGAGTTAACGTCAGTCGTTATCCATTCATGAAAGGGGTGCATGTAGCCTACAAAGTCTCGCTCTTCAGTTCAAAGAGTGGGAATTCACTCTTTAGAGCAGTGAAACTAACTCATATCAAAGAATAATCATACGTCAAGTTATGCTATGAAACAAGAGAGAGAGAGAGACAGTCTGAGAGTACTTTAACTCTATCAGATTTAAAGGTGTTGAAGATTGAAATCACTTCTCAAGATCATCTCGGACACACTTAAAGAGTCAATTCCGAATTTATTGGAAATTAGATTGCATTGTTTCAATCTGTTGTTCATCATTCCATGACGGTATATATCAACATATGTTGAGAATCTTATATGCAAATAATCCCAGTACTACAAGATGTAAATCATCATTGATCTTTAGAAGGATTCAAGCATTCTTTCTCGAAAAAAAACCCCGATAAAACTATTAGTGTTCTTGTAATCCCGGTTTAAAACACATTCCCCTTTAAAATATGTGATGATTAATCGGAACGCTCCTTTAACGCTAAGACGACAATATAAATATCTATGCACGCACCTTACTAATAACCGTTCCGAAGTGTGTAAGAGGCGTATAGAGCACACTCACCACTAAACTCACGTATTGATGTATATATATATATATACTGCAGGTAATTTATTTTACTGCAAAGAGTAACATGTATGTACGTTTAATGTCTTAGCCGTATTTCATAACCTTACTACGTATAGAATTTCCGCCGGATTTAATTACATTTTACCTAGGTTTTTTCTCTCCCTTTTTCGCGTTCCATATAAGTTTATATATATGTGAAACGCGGCGTTTTCATCGGCTAGCCTCGATATAAATTAAGGTTCCTGAGAATGAGGTATGATTTGGCTCTCAGCACACGGAAGATAATCAAATAAGCGACCATAATTGTGTCACCGCTGACTTTCAATACTTCAAAATATTGCTTTGCTAGACTATTTGACGTGATTTTTGGTTTGGGATTCCAGATTTATCGCCCATGTGTATAAGGCTACATCTTTTATGAAATTATTACTTGTTGTTGATATTCTTGGCACGCGATTATTTTGTGACTGAGAGAAAAAAAAACTGAAAAAAAAACTAATCAAATATAAAAAGATGTATGGGAGATTTTTATACAGTGTTGCATTGGTATGAATTGTACAGTATATATGCATACTTATAGAGAAAGATACATACAGAAAACATATGATTAAATATGTCCACTGATGTATAGCACCGGGTTGTTTACGCGCATGCGCTGATTTGCATCAAGAGCTATATATATTACATTGTGACTTATATTATTCGCACAGATCTTTCTGATCCAGTAGATCAGTGCATTGTTATGTAAATAAAAATAGCGATTCCTATAAAGTTACTTAAATTTGATAGGCATTGAGTGTTTCAAGCTTCATGTAGTCATCAATTTCATGGAGCCAAATTGCTGGATATTCCGATGACAATAACTTACATACTCCTTAAACTTAGACAAAAATTTTGACTGCCAAAGTGAATGCAATTAAAACGCGAGTCATTATAATTTGTCTAATTTCAAAATCATCAAAATATCATCAGAGGAGTTATTATTATTAGACCGAAGACTTGAAGGAAACACTTTTGACCTTTCAGATAATTTTGTTTCTCTTTCGAAATTTGAAAAGCCTGAATATTTTGTCCAGACAATACTTTTGTTTTTAAATCTGTCATGCCGAACACCACATATTTTACCCCCGGGAACTAATTCCTCTAAAGCCACATACAAAAGCAGAAGAAGGGCTAAGCAAGGGAAATGGATAATAGTAACCAACCGGGGAAATAATTTATATAAATAAAAGATTTGATCCCCTTCGCTTTTACGGAAATTCCCAGCTTTACTAACAGCTTTATAAGTTGTTCTTCTCTCCATCCCTAGTCTACTAATCCCCTTACATCTATCTCTTTGTGTTCACCATGCTCATTAACCTGTCTGTATGCTGTGCGTGTTTTTGTCCCTTCTGTTACTGTTACTTGTCAGTTAGCCTCTGAAGAAGATCCTGCTAGGATCGAAACGTTGGGCCAACTTAATTTCACACATTCTCTCACACAGGCTCTCTGGTGGATAAGCAGTTTGCTAACAGTTTTATTTTATTTTGATTATTAGCTTTATATGTTCGCAGATTTACTAACAACTTAAAAACCATCACTTAACCTTAACAGTCATGTTCAAATGGTATTTAACAAGAAAGCTAAAAGATGTCACTTACCTTCTTCCTCAACAGGACTGTATGGATAACGTCTTTACAAAAATATGGATGTGTATATAGTGGTACTCTGTTTACGAAATAATGTTTGACACGTCATGACTTCACATTAAATGCACTAAGAGATGATATAAATTCCGCTTTAAAATTCCATTGACGATGACGTCACAGTGATGTGCAACAGAATACCTTCCATATGAGTTTCCAGCTAGTCAAAGTCATGAAAGTGTTGGTTGTTTCTATCACTTTAATATCTTTAGAAAAATGACCCGAAAAATAGAAAAAAAGGACCTAAGATCCAATCACATCCATTGACCAATAAGCAACGACGTTTTGCAGACCGCTCAGGCTATTCAAATAAAACTAGGTTAAAATTCCCAAATTTCATGTAATGAGGTCATTTTCTGCTGAATATGTATAAGCGTCCCCTTATCTCGAAGTTGTTGGCTCACAAAACGTTAATCAAAACCGGTAATCAAGCTCATTCTCTTCGATGTAATCAAATCAATCAGTTCTTCTCTGCTTGCTTGCAAAAATGCCTTTAAATCTAGAACAACAATTTATTTTACATAATTGCATTAATTTAATATACGGATCGTGTTAACACGTCAGGGGTGATCCATTCATGCTTCGGCTAAATCCAATCCAAGAGCCGCAACCTTATACTGTTTTAAATTAACAGCGCTGATTTTGTTTTTGTCCTATATAACAAATAGAATCAACAGAATGACTTATTCTGCCGGGCCTTGTTTGGAAACAGTCTCCAATGGTGATAGCAATAAATAACCTGTGTGCTGGTTTTAAGAGTACCGTATATTCCAACCATGCAGGTATAATGTGGAGGCGATCGGTTCAGTTTACCAGACCCTATACTTCAAAACGAGACAGAGGAATTACAACCGCTTCACCGAATGGGATTAACTTCTGATCTGTTTGTTAAATCCACGAAGTAATAAGTATAGGCTCTATCTTTGTACTACTGCTATAGTCCGTGTATACAGCATATAGATATATAGATATATATCTATCACAAGGTTTACACAACTGTGTATATTATACACTTGTCGCAGAAGGGTCAATTTACCGCAAGCTTAACGTCAACAACGCTTTCAATACTCGCTGTGATCGGAAATTATCCATAACCGCGGAAATTCACACAAATCTTTGGATACTCACAAATACGGTATTAGGCAACAGACATGGCAACATAGTAGCAATTACCAGTATATATAGTGAGCACAGGATATGTACCCATGAATCTAAAAAAACAAAGGTGATGAATTCCTTTGTACTGTCCTATGAAGGGCATAAAAAAAAAAATCGATATTTCTAAAGAACATGTTGGAATGAGGCAGGTGGTGTGTGTGTTAACGGTGTATTGCACAGTATTCACATGTAGCCTATATGAGGTTCGTGAACCATTGTCGCTTACGTCATAACTGGGCAAACAGTGTCCGAACTGACCGGAAATCCCCCACCCCCACCCCACTCTCCTGCTTCAAGGTGATGTTTGTCCAATCCAATCAATATTCACTATGAGAATGGATATATAATTGGTCGATATTTCTTTTCGATATGGATGATCTGAAGTAGACACACACAACAAGGC
>KN885050.1:43800-55616 GCA_000934455.1 Apostichopus parvimensis | reverse complement strand
TAAAGAAAGATTTAAATTTATTTAAAATTTGGCCACTAATTACGAACGACAGCTAACTCTGATTTAAATCAGTCTCATGAGAACAATTCTTCAATCTCTTAAGGCACGAGTGTATTGTAGCGTTAGGCTACATCAAGCCATATTCATCGCAATGACGTCATTCTGTATTCGCCAGAATAACTCATTATTACTGTCAGACAGACCGACGATTCTTCTATCTTTTAACTTGATCATCAATAAAGAAAAACCGTCTGGAAAATTAATTTAAGGATGAAATTTTACCCATTAAATTTGACGATTGCATCAGAAAGACCTTCTTTATATATATTTATCTTTATATATATTTATCTTGCCTAAGCCTATACCATTCGTTACATTTTCCCTCATTGTCGATAGTACTTTAAAATGACGAACCTTTTTCGCTTAACCAAATGGTGCATTTCAACTCCTTCACGTTTGAATTGGATTTTTCGTTTTAACTTAATTATTTACAAATGTCCTTTGTTCTTTGTATATAGTCTTGCCTCTAAACTAGCGCGCATGTTGTCTCCGATCAACTCATCCACTTCGAATTTAAACATAATGAAAGTTGATGTGCTGGCGATATTTCGTTTTGAAATGTACGGATTTTAAATGATGTCTTTTTTTCTTTCATTAAATCGCTAACTTCTGCGAATGCAGCAGCCAATCATTTAGGATATGAATAATTAAAAGATAGATTAAACAAATGATAAATAAAATTAATATAATATTTTAAAGATTTTGTGAATGGACTCAAAGAGAGAGAGATAAACAGGAATGGGGGAGGGCAAAGGGGGGGGGGGGGGTAGTGCTACAATTCAACAAATGATAATATCAGTAGTGCTAAAGCCATGTAATTATCACAGTTAGGCTAAATTTTATGGATATACTTCCAAGACTGTGCATTTCCATTAACAAAAGAACACACTCCCTACACATATCTTATGAATATTTCCTAGCGAACGATTCTGGGAAGGCAAAGGAGGGGGAAGGAGGGGGAAGGAGGGGAAAGGAGGGGAAAGGAGGGGGAAGGAGGGGGAAGGAGGGGAAGGAGGGGAAGGAGGGGGAGGTGGAGGGAGGTGGATGGGAATGGTAAACGACCGTGGGAGCAAAGGGGGAGATAAATCCCTCTGAGTTACATTTTGATTAGAAAATATAGGATGTACGAGGAGCTTGCGCCTCAAATAGAAAACGGTCAATGAGGGAAGGGGAGGGTTACAGAGGGGAACAGAGGGGAGCAGAGGAAACAAATTGAGACATAGGGGAACAGAGGGGAACAAGAGGGAAACAGAGGGAAACAGAGCGGGACAGTGGGAAACAGAGGGGGAAAGAGGGAAACAAAGCGGGACAAAGGGTGACAGAGGGGAACAGAGGGGAACAGAGGGGAACAGAGGGGAACAGAGGGGAACAGAGGAACCAGAGTGGGACAGAGGGGCACAGAGGGGAACAAGAGGGGAGCAGACGGGAGCAGAGTGGGACAGAGGGGAACAGAGGGGAACACAGGGGAACACAGGGAAACAGAGGGGAACAGAGGGGGGCAGAGAGGAACAAGAGGGGAGCAGAGGGGAACAGAGGGGAGCAGAGAGGAACAAGAGGGGAGCAGAGGGGAACAGAGCGGGACAGAGGGGAACAGAGGGAACAGAGGGGAACAATAGGGGAACAGAGGGGAATAGAGGGGAACAGAGGGGAGTAAAGGTGAACAGAGGGGAACAGAGGGGGAACTGATGGGAACAGAGGGGTAACAGAGGTGAACATAGGGGAATAGAGGTGAACATAGGGGAACAGAGGGAAACAGAGGGGAACAGAGGGGAACAGAGGGGAACAGAGGGGAACAAAGGGGAACAGAGGGGAACAGAGTGGGAAACAGAGGGGGAAAGAGGGAAACAAAGCGGGACAAAGGGGGACAGAGGGGAACAGAGGGGAACAGAGGGGAACAGAGGGGAACAGAGGGGAACAGAGGGAACAGAGGGGAACAGAGGGAAAAGAGGGGAACAGAGGGGAATAGAGGGGAACAGAGGGGAACAGAGGGGAACAGAGGGGAACAGAGGGGAACAGAGGGGAACAGAGGGGAACAGAGGGGAACAGAGGGGAACCGAGGGAACATAGGTGAACATAGGGGAACAGAGGTGAACATAAAGGGAAACAGAGGGAAACAGAGGGAAACAGAGGGGAACAGAGGGAAACAGAGGGGAACAGAGGGGAATGGGAACGGACAGAGAAGCGGGAAAATGTTCTTCTACGCTTATTTGCCATTAATATTTGTAGGCGCAAGGAAACTATTAAGAGAATAGTGCTACAGTATATATACATATTCTCCAAGCATTTGGAGGTTTGCAAAAGTGTTCGAAACGTGGGTTGTTGTTTATTGATTGTATTTGTGGATTGGGGCTATTTATGTAAAAGTAACAAGGTGATGTTTGTCACTAGACAATACACCTTTTGATTGTACATTTACCTACAAAAGATTCTGCAGGAAGGTTCACAGCGGAATACAATGAAAAGAGGTTGAGTGTCTCCACCCCCAAGAGCGAGTAAAATCACAATAGCCTATTATTATGACGTATGTTCGTAGGTACTTAGCCTATTGTTACCCGCGGGCACAAAGCAGTTCCTTTTATGGTCGCTTTTGTTTGCAAAGTCAATTGTAATGCACGAAACTCCCCACCCGATAGGTGTATGGAACACTGAAATCGATGTCGTTTACCAAGAGCGGCTAAGTTTAGGAACCAAACATTGATTTTTATTTCGACCGTCAATTTTCACCTCGAAAAGGTTTTAGAGTATATAATAGTGCGTTGCAACAAGAATGTTGAAACAGTTCCTTAAGTCTAGTTGTGAAATATAGCATCATCAGTTTGTACCAGAAATAACCACCATTGGACTGTAATTCATCCAAGATGATTTAAGCCGAATAAAACCGATTTAACAACGATTGCATTTTTATCGGTAACGTGATGTCCATTTCCATTCTATAGTCTACCTATACTGACGATGTAAACTAATTTTTTTCTTTCGGAAAATTCACTCATCTAACACTGATATATATTTCTGGAGAGTTTGTCAATCATCGGGGAAGGTTACCTTCCCGAAGAATGGAAAATGAAGGTAAGAAAAACTATTTTTTAATTTATAAAGAAGAAAATGTTTGTAATAAGAATATAGATTACGTAGTTTGTTTCAATTTAAAACCTGTAACCCCCCCCCCCCAAAAAAAAAAGGGATTAAAAAACAACCCCTGTTTGATATTAACAGAATCTGCCCCAAACTTCGAATTTTAAAAAGTACATATTCAGTATATATTTGAACAGGATTATTTCATTGCGTCAAGGTATGCCTGAATGAGTATGTAAATTTATAACCAATCAGCCATACCTCATGGATACCCCTGAGTCAAACTCATCATGCGGTTCACAGCGGATTTTGCTGTTTCTTATCAGAGTTAATTACTTGCCTAATCCCATTGTCTTATATATAACCTTTTCGTGTCCCTCTAATTAAATGGAATAATTTGTTTTGTGATTTATTTGAAATTTTACGCCTGCCGATTTCATCTTTTCCTGCACGGTGCAATTTTGATGGATTAAGGTATATATAAATAGGCCTAACAAACATTTATCTGCAGATTCTGTTATACTGTAAGTCAGTGTACAGTACTACTTGCAGAATATGCAAATTTTAGGGGCGTGGAGGAGGGTACAATTTGGAGGAGTTGGGGTGGGGGTGGGAGGGGGGTTGACCAAAACTTCGACAAGTATTGGAACATGTCAGTTTGATGTGAAATGGGGCAAAATGGATTCTTTGTTCAATTTCGTATCAAAAATTCTTGTGTTTGAAATTTTTTTCATTAACAGGGCACCTTTTTTTCAATAATAAAAAGGGCACATTTCAAGTACAGATATATGGAAAGGGTTTCTTTTTAGTCATAAAACACATGCACTTCTAAGTATTGTAAAGGGACACCTTTAAAGGTTCACTTTATGCAGAATTTAGTCTTGATAGCCTTAATATCGTATAGTCCAAGACAAAGACAAAAAAAAAACCCATCGTGCTAGTAATGTGTCTACATAGCTCTCGAAGTTGTCAAGATATATACCTTTAGAATGCTCCTTTAAGATTTCAGAGATGATGACGTCGGCTCCACAGCGCAGGCGCAAAAATTAATGTTAGTCTTTGTATAGTCTGATACATTCTAATAACTCAACTTAAATACGTCTTATTAATTTCTAAACAACAGAACACCGTTGTATGACATTCAATACCAGTGTCTCCTTGACAACAAATTTTGTAACGCATTGTTAACATGTCACTTTGCCGCCATAATAGTGTTATGTTTATCCTATTGAGTTTTGTGTCGCATACTAGGAACTCATAATGGTCAGTGTATTAAACTTTATTGTCCAGTCACTTTTATTGATGAACCTCACTTGTTTTAAAGGGTTATTTCGCAAAACTTAAAAGTGGCATAGAAACCAAACCCGGAATAATAACAGTGTGTTTTAATGGTCTACAACTTATCATTTTTTTTTTGCTAAAGTAACCCTTTAATGATATCAAATGAACTGAGGGGTGGGGGGGGGGGGGAACACGTGCTCCTCGGACTCCATGACTACTACGCTGTTGGAAAAAATGAACACAAAATGCAACATTATCGATCCCTAGTATATAATAAGGTGGACTGGACTGGATATATTATTACGCTGGGAATACGTGAACTGCAATGAGTACATTATAACATTTTGAACCAACTTTAAATCATGATGATATGAACCCTCACGCAACATTGCAAATGAGAATAAAACTTGTGAAGAGTAGAAAATGCGGTTATAAACAGAGATTAGTGTTCAAGACAAAATTAATCTATAACACTAAGGTGATACAATTAATGAGTAAAATACTATACATACCTTACACTGCATAGACACTCATTCGTCTTAACATCTCAAAAATATGTTTTACTTCTATTCTGTTGGCTTCGTCCTCTCGACTTAAAAATAAATCACGAACGGTAGTTTCCATAAATATTTCATTCCTTCTATCCTTACATATTATTAATATTTCATACTTTTATTTCTTCACATCTTACGCAAACATGTAAGAGAAATCCATTTTACAAAACATATTTCTTATATTAATGCAAATCCTTCCACCACCCCCCCCCCCCCCGCAAGAAAGAAAAACACCGGGTGGTTTTTCCTGCCATGAGGTATTGGCATTTCAGGAGAAATGCCTTAACATAGACTTAAATATAAACATGTCAATTCCCACGAGATTGTCTGTGCAGAAAAATTAATAAAACTAGAGTGTTTTCTATTGACAGGCTTGAAGGAATATAGTAGTGCAGAAATCAGTTTTAAGGAAACTTAAGATTATTTTAAAATAAATGAAACTGTTAGCAAACTGCTTATCCAATAGAGAGCCTGTGTAAGAGAATGTGTAAAAGTAAGTACATTTTTTTTTTAAATTAAACAAAGCTGGCGTTACAACTGTCACGTATACTGTGTTACGTAAATTAACAGTGATTAGTCAGCACTAACAACTACCTGACAAACCGAGATATCCGTTCTTTCATAACCACGAGATCAGTGGCATAACCACAAGTTGATGGTGGGGCTATAGTTCCCCCAAATATTTGTCTCCCCTCCTTCAAAGACAGTACATGTATTTGTAAAGAAAATAGGTTCCACCTGCCCGCTAGCAAAGCACCCCCCCCCCCAAGAAAAATGCAACACAAAAGAAGAAGTATATAACCACGCCCTGCATTGATGAGATACTGCAAATATGGCAAGCAGTGTCATTGCCAAATTGCAATCCTGGTATTCTATATGTCTAAAAAAATAGCGATGGATTAAAACTTGATATCTTGAGGAGACTTAACTGAACTTTTAACGTAATGAATCGTACCCCGCACAACCCTGCATAATCCTGCACAACCCCGCACTACCCCGCACAACCCCACATTACCTCGCACTACCCCGCACAATCCCGCACTACCCAACCCCACATAGGCTCGCACTACCCCACACTACCCTCACTACCCCACACTACCCGCACAACCCCGCACAATCCCGCAAAACCCCGCACAACCCCACTCTACCTCGTACTACCCCACACTACCTCCCACTACCCCACACTACCCGCACTACCCCGAACAATCCCACACTACCTCGCACTACCCCACACTACCCGCACTACCCCGCACAACCCCGCACAATCCCGTACTACCCCGCACAACTCCACACTACCTCGCACTACCACACACTACCCCGCACTACCCCGCACTACCCCGCACAATCCGAAAAGGTAAAGTTGGTACCTGTAATGTTGATCACTGATATATTGTCCACAACGCCAGTATCACATCAATATACGAGTAACATCGTTAGCCATGTATCAAATAAGTGTAGGCTATATATATACTGCGTTACGGTCGCAACGTTCACTTATTGATATTAATAGAATTAACACAGATAACCTGAAATTATTTCGATATAGCTTGGTATAAGAACTACCGACGACTCTTTATAATTGATGATTGTTGAGAAATACTGATAGTTGCGAATAACAGTTACACTGTACTCCATGTTGTCATCTTCAATGATAATCATCCTATTGTTCAAATTTTCGGGTGGCAATTTTTTTCTTCTAAATCTGGTGTTTTGTTCTTATTTTTTTATAATGAAGAGAATTACCTGTAAATGTCTTACTTACAGCTAATGGCACATGTATTACAATATTTGTTGATGTCATTTAATTTTCTTAACGTTTCGTTTATAACGTAATCGTCAGCTGGAGTATATAATATAATATATCAGAACTATATGATGTCCTGCCCACCAGAAAGAAATAGGTTTACATCATGAGTAGATCATACCGATAATTGATTTCCTCTTTTTTTACCCCCTTACAGACGAAGTACGGTATTTTAGCGGTAACCGTCTACACTATGACTATTATAATTTGTGGCCACTTTTACGGTATGGTAGCCTACTTGAATCCCTTGTTAGATGTGGGGAAGAGGGTGTCCAATCAGCTCTCCACGGTTAGACCACATGGGACCCGATTACCGTTACGAAATATACCGGCAAACCGCCAAATGAAAGTGGGCGAACAGCTCCGATTACAAGTGCCGGTGTCAATTCCAGACCAGAAGGTAATTAAAATATAGATGATCATAACGCACGGTGCAAAATATAAGAGTTTATAAGAGTGAGTCGTGAGTCGTGGGTCGTGAGCTATAGGGTTAGGTGAAGGGGGGGGGGGTTGTAGTGGTGTATAGGGGTGTGCTGGAGTTGAGATGTACAAAGGGAGGGGTGGGGTGGAGGATCTTCGAGTGAAAGTTTAGCATTAGTGGGTGCGTTCGTTAGTACCGGTACGAGATCAAATGGTCACGTATAGTATAGGGTGAAAAGATGTTCACACAAACATGCCCAAAAATTATGTATAATAATATGTTAGGTCTACATGGAATGTTGACAAAAACATTATATATGCATTTCAAAAATTGTAACATCCTTTAGTGATCGAGCCAAAAAGCAACGGTACCTTTAGCGAGCTTGTTCTTATTTTGATAGAACGAAAATTCGCAGTAATTTGTATCAATTGTCAGATCTTTAAGCTACTATATTAACTGGTTACATATCTGGCTATTAACCGGTATACGCATGCGCAAATCATACACGGCGTAACCGGGTTATACCACCCTCTCAACAATGTTCTATGGGGTTTGCGAAACTCCAGGAATATTAAACAATAATATCACTTAGCCTCAATGTCCTATACAGCAATTTCATTTAGCCTAACATGCTCCTCGGCCTGCATGCGTGTACCTCCGTCACGCACCAATTGGAAAACACTGAATTGTATTTTATTTTCACAGCCGTTTCTACTGCGATGCTATACTTGTTCTCTGGTATCAAGCTCAGGTCAACTTCTCAACTCAAGTGCAGGACATAAGATCGACCAATCAGATTGCATCATTCGAATGAACGACGCCCCCACTGTCGGATTCGAAAAAGATGTCGGAAGTCGTACAACTATACGGGTCATAGGTCATTCCAATTTAAAGCCAATTCTATCTAATCCAAATAATCCCGTTGTGGGATCTTCTCAGGAGAGTTCAGAAAATGTGGTGATTGCCTGGTTATACAAAACTAACATCTACAAAGACTTCGCATATAATGCAGTTTTGAACTTCTCACAGGTTTATAGAAATGTCAACTTTTTCACTCAAACGCCGGAAATGATGAAAGCCAATAACCAAAGATTTTGGACAGAAACCGGAATTACTAGGTCAGTGTTTTCGTTTCCCTCCAGATGTAAAAATTGCATTTGGAAATATACTCTTATCTATATTTCTATCGTTATATATCTATATATATATAGATATATAACTGCATTCTTCATTATCGGTTTTTCAAGTACAATCTTTTGTTTGTTTAACAGAAATTCATGAATTGTTTCTAACCTTCGTTATTGAAAGGTATAATTTGTCGTCAGTATTCGTTTGTTGAACTGGCGGCTGCCATGACAACAAGAAACTGACTGAATTTTGACTCATGTATTTGAGCGCGTTCACTTGGTTACTGTATATGTATTGACGATTGTTACCTGGCTTATATCGTTCATTTTCAAATGTTTATTGGTAGAAAGTGGCAAAGAGCGAAATTTACTTGCATTTTGCCAATAAAGAGCGTAAAAACTCGAGTCCGAAAGAACCTCACAATGACAGGTACTTTACCTCATATTTTCCATAGTTTCATTTTGACACGAAAATGCGGTTCGTTTAGAAGGTAACAACAAAATGTTTCCAAGCATTGGAAACACCACAAAGAATAGGAAGATTGCTTTTGTGGGTGGCGGAAAGTGTATTTGAAAGAGAGGTGTAAATATGGATCTTACTTTAAGGTTTTGAAACTATTTTCACCAACAGGAACCAAGCACAGACATGGCTTACAACTGGTTGGCATGCGTTGTTACTAGCCATCGATGTCTGCAGTCATATTACAGTATATGGAATGGTGGATGATGAATATTGTAGGTGGGTATATGAGACAACTCGTCCTGGTTTTGGGCTTCATTTTAATCACCACATTAAGCGAAACGGAGCGAGAATTTTTTTTTTTTCGATTTTCAGATTAATTTGTCGAATATGAATATGTGTTGCGTATACTGTGCCTTTGAAGCTAACTTTAATTTCAACTTAGAAATTTGGTATAATCATGACAGTTTTTGTTGTTGTTGTTGCAATTAACACTGTATCATAGAAACTAATTAATGAAAAGTTAAGTTGACTATATATGATCCTAAGAACTGTGAGGAAGAATTACTGCACCCTATGTTAAATCTCTTCAAACGGGATTCGATTGAACGTTATTCATAACATTCTACTGCCCTCTATTTGTGTCACAATACAAATGAGATGCTGTATGCAGAAAATAACAATCGTAAACACAGCTGGAGGACAACTAACCATAGCACCAAGGCCGTGACCACGTGATCATGACGAAGATATGACGTATGCACCACACAGTGCCCCGTTATATATATCAATAGTATTAGGCCTACTCTATAAGAAAGTGAATTAACTACTTCAGGATAATAGTAAACCTCCTCTAACTACAGTTATTAGTTTCAAATTGATATTTTCGATATACAGGAAATATGAATGGTACAAATGAATTGTCCTTAGGCTATATAGAGTGATTGAACACATGTTAAAGGAGCATATTGCGTTTAAGTATTACCCCCAAAGCGAAGCCTGCGTACCATTAAATGCGATTCATACGCTACTCCAAACATGTTCCAAACATATTTGAATTGAATTGAATCTTACAAAATTTAGCATTGAACATTGTCGTCAGAAAAATGGCTACTTATCCAACGATGAGCCTCGCCTATAAACGTTCTCTCTATCACATATAAGCATTTCATGCATAAAGTTCACGTCAGTTTGCCTCCGTAAAGAGCATTACCTGTGAAATTACATGATATAACTGTAACAGTGTGTATGTAATCAAGAATTAAAGAAAAGAAATATATAAAGCTCATTGGATAGGCCAATATGGTGTAAGTACAGCAAAAACGAACGTTCATTAACATGCGGACTGTATGAAGTAGCGTCTTATGCAACCGAAATAACCATAACAAATGTTAAAGGAGTGTCGTTATTAATTGCGTCTGATTTGCGTTAGATCTGCTTGAGTCTTTACACCATCATGGACTTGATTGCTTATACTATAGTCAACATCCAAGCATTAACATAATAACTGCATAATATGCGAAATACTATGCATCACTTTCAGACTGTTCGTAACAACTTTAAACCTTTTTGGTGTAAGTTTATTAACCTAATTGCGGTATATTGCACCTATAATATTGATCTTTTTACAATAAAAGTATTATAGTGTGCATCCACCTTAAAAGTTGCGTCTCTATATGCGAGTTCTATGTCAAACGATATGAAGAGATCAAGTATACCTTACATTTATCCTACCGTTCTACACACATTGACAATCGCTGGATATGGTGCCCCCCCCCCCGCCTCCAAGTTATGGCGTTTTTTCGACCCAATCTGCTCCTTTCAACAAACCTGATGGCCCTCTGCCACCTCAATGTGCCAGTGATATGCACTCTACGCAGGTCCGTTTTTGCACTTACAAAATGTTTACCCACCCCACCCCAAGCTGTTTCCTTGTCATCCACTTGGCTCCCCTCCCCCCCCCCAAGCTGTTTGCTTGCCATCCACTTGCCTCCCCCAACTCTGGAAATTCTGTTGCCGCCACTAGTCACCTGATAACATTAACAACTGTTACTTATGTTGTATCCAACTACTCTTTTTTTTCCTACTTTGTTTCAGAGATAACCCAAACAGTTCGGTTCCGTATCACTATTATCATAATAATAATCAAATAAAGAAAGAATGTGAGTACTACCTGAAGAGCGAGAGAAAGTTACACGGCGGACATCTTTTCGTCACCGAGAAATATATCTTTGGCAGATGGGCAAGGAATTACAATATTACCTTCCGGCATCCCGAATGGAGCAAGAAGATTTACAGTCTATCTTCTATTGACACTCCCTTCATGAAACTATTCCGTAAAAAGCATCCTCAAAATTCTACCTCGAATGAAACTGACAACTTTTGGGAAAACAAAACCTCTTTGCAAGATTCTGTAAATTCGTACAAGGCGGAGAGTAATGGAGACTTCATGGTAGTTTGGAGAGGGCGGTAGAGCACAACAGTAATACAAGAGAAAGAGAAAAGAAAAACATCGACATGATAGAACATATACTATATGGTTAATTAAAGGATTTATGCTCATCCGGGATGGTTTCAAAGTGCGAAATTTTACAATTAAATTGTTAAATCTGAATGACTTATTCAATAGCTGCAAATACTGATTGAAATTTTTTTCGAAATTATTTTTAATTATTAAAAGCTACGGTTGGGTTTAACGTTGATGACAAACGGTCTATAGAAAGGATGTCTGAAATGAAGTTTGTTTTAACTTTCTTTAATCTTTATTTCTCTTTATTTACATTTAGTTTATATGTAAAGTTATACAAGATAATGCCTACTTAGCATTGTTTACTAGAACACGCTATGTCGAGATCTATCCTCAGGGAAACTGTTACGTAACAATCGTAAATATTAAAATATAATTTGTAAAATATATTGCAAGGCTCCAAGAACACCAAATATGGAGCTGAACGATATTTAACTATGTAATGGATTATTTAGAGACAGAATTGATCTGAAATATAACCAATGTTCTTCTACGTCATAACTGCCGGCA
>KN885050.1:10239-21808 GCA_000934455.1 Apostichopus parvimensis | reverse complement strand
CATGGAAAATATGTTTCAGATCTAAGATTCATAAAACATATTCATATATAATTCGACACTGTTCCATGAACCAGTGGGAAAACAATTTGCATCCTTTAGTTTTACGCTGCAAAATTTAGAACAATCTTTACAATAGGATGTAGGATAACATTATTATATTGATATATATGAAGTAAATATGAGCTTATACATGAATTCTCACTTTGCAGGCTGAATACAATAATAACCCAAGTATGAGTAACCTTTTGTCTGGTATGATCTTAATTCTTACTTGGTAGTATGATACAGAACACACACTTACCCAAGGATGAGAATCCATTCTCAAGTATGGTATGAATTCTTTCCGGATGAAGGAGAGAACCGCAGAAATACATTTTGGTCTTCATGGACGGATCGTTCAGTTTGTCACACCATGAAGAATAAAGGGACAAGGTATGTGGAGTTGGCTGGGCCTGCCGAAAAAAAATTAAATATTAAAAAATTAAAATTAAATTAAATTGAAAAAACAACAGATTCATAAGCTTTGACTTCAATTTTCATATAAAAAATGGATTTACAGCAAAGACTGAAGAAAGACATAGTCCATTTGTCCTTCTTTGCAATATTATAACAAAAAATTGTTAAAAAAAACAGCCATTGACAGTCAGTCTTTAGCACCACAAACAAGTCTTCTGTTCTTTTCTTTAAACATAACATTTTCACCAAGTGTCGACCCAAGCAATAAATGATCCACCTTTTACAGGAAAGAAAGAACAAAAATCATTTATAATAATAATATTTTATAATAATATTTGCTATTTATATAGCGCTTTATACCAGCGATAGGTCTCAAAGCGCTTTACAGACGTTATATTACCCCTGGTCAATGATAACCTGTCCCAGAGACAATCCCTCCAGTCGACAGCAGTTATATACTGCGCCAATGACAAGTTACCTCACAGGTACCCATTTAACCCCTGGGTGGAGAGAGGCATTTGAGATAAAGCATCTTGCCCAAGGACACAACGTAATGAGCTAGGCAGGAATCGAACCAGCAATCCTTGGATCACAAGTCCGACGCCTTAGCCAATTGGCCACCACGTTTTCATTTACTTGGTCCATGCAAGAATCCTAGGAATTATTAGTTGCCAGTGCTTGTTATGGAAGGACAAATACAGTATTCATGTACTAGATACCCAGATAAAGGAAAGTAAAGAAGGAATACACAGTCAAATTATCGTCTTTTCCACTCTTGAAACCAGCCCTGGACCTTCTAAACTTTTCTAAACATAAAATTCCAACTAAGCTTGATTTGAGTAATTGAATATCCTCCAAGATATAAAGATAAATACAGGGATATTAAAATGTTTATGCTTCTTCATTTATTGCCAATCTGTGATATTTCCAGTATGGATATGATTAGTTTAATATGTATTCTAGTAAAGAAACTCTCGCTGAGCTTCAAAACATAATTTAAAATTCAAAACATCATTTAGAGCCGCCCCACCTTTTTCGTTCTCGTGACAGAGAAGTTATCCCCGAGCAAAGAATCCTCTCTCATCGCAAAAGCAAACTCTTCTGCCATTGCCCAATCGATGGTTTCTTCGTCTCCTTCAATGTCACTCTCTGAAAAATGGAAAAATAGCCCAGAAACACCTTAAATTGATAAAAAAACAACTCTCAATGTAAAATCATGAAGTGGTCATTTTCATTCATTTACTTGTTTTACTAAACGATAAAAAAGGGACGAATAATTTTTTTTTTTTAATTTATCAAAAACAACTCTCAATGTAAAATCATGAAGTGGTCATTTTTATTTGTTTTACTAAAAAGATAAAAAAAGGGACAAATATTTTTTTTCTTCAAAAACAACCCAAAACTCAATGAGCTTATCTTTGTATACAAAATGTTTGTCAATTTTAGTAGCGAAAGTGAAGATAGTCATTTACATCGACAGGAAAAAAGTAACTTGAAATAACAATATCATTCTGCCAATCCTTTGTGCTCAGCTTAATTTCCATTTTCTTACATACGTGGGATATACTTTGGGCATTTTTGGCCCTTATTTGTAAAGATGATTGACTGACCTGTTCCCATATCTCTGACCCTCCTCTCTAGGTCCTGAATGATAGAGCTACTGTCGAGGTTCGCCCCTTCTTCACCTCCTTCACAATCGTCCCATTCTATTAAAGGTGGAAACAAATATAAACAATGAAATAATAAAAATAAAGGGTTAAATCAATTCGTCAACATACCTCAAAAGTTTCGGACGGATAATGAAACCCCCCAAAAAAAGAGTGGTAAGGTAATTTAAAAAAAAAAAAAAAAAAGGGCAAAATTTGACACATAAAACAAAGAAATACATATATAGTTGACAGTAACCAAAGAAAGCCTGAGCCTTCTTTCATAAAAGTATGTTTTGATTACTTTCATGACAATAAAGTTTAATCAATGTGTATGACAATGGAACAGACAGACATAACCACAGATGGGTAGAGTGACATTTTTGAGGGATCGGCGAACTTAAAAAAATGGATACCAATTTAAGAAAACAGACTGGATTTTAATAAATCAAATGTTAACTTCATTTAAAACCAGAGTTCCACAGACTGGGTGTAACAAAGATAGAGAAAGAACATATACAGAAATATTAATTTGTTACACTTTTTGTTACAACCAATGTACACAACAAAGTTATGTATTTGATGATAAATATCATCCATAAGTTGATCTAACATAGCTCTTTTCCCCTTCATTAAAGGGTGTGAAGACTCGCGCACAAACAAACGTCTTATGCCGGTAATCTGACCTAGTTTCGACTGAGGTGTAACAGAAGAATTAGACACCACCATCGATCCCAGAAAATACACACACAGGTTGCTACCATTGGTAATTAGACACTAGTGTACAGTGTACATAGCAGCGATGGACATCTCAGGTCCAGAAAAAGATAACAAGTTGTCACGTTTCATTACTGTCTGCATTTTGTAGCAATAAGATAACAACTTCACTGCAAGCAATGGAAAGTTAACTTTTTCACAGGGCGGCACACGGTTTGGGGCGAGTCTTCACTGCCTTTAAGATTACAGGGTGGTGTCTAGAAGAGATCATTTTCATTACTATGTACATGTTTACTCTCACTGTACAAGAAACTGATAAAATGGCTAGTATTTGCACATTTGTAACATAGCCAGGCACCATTAATTTTAACATTTTTCATTCAAGTCAGTTTTCAAATATGCAGACATTGCTACTGTGGTAGGAAACATGAGCAAACAAGTGCAGATTCCTATAACAGAAGTTTAAATCCTCATATAGTAAATCACCATGGTAACCAGTATCGGGTGTTTCTTCCAGTCCATCCAAGTCGATGCCAGCTTTGAGGGCAAAAACTCTTTGTAGTAAATTCTTCCTTTCTGCAAGGAGGGAAAGAATAAATAGTCTACATTAATAAAGAAGGTGGATTTAATTTCTTTCCAAAGAGAGAACAAACATGATAAACCAACTGTCTGAATTTACCTTGTAGTCTTTACGATCCACCATTTTGCATCCGTGCTTTCTATACTATTTATGTTGTCACATTGTTACAATGCATTTTCCATTTTGCATTTATAGCGCTTTTAAAATTTAAAATTTTACACATATATATATATTTTAAATTTTAAGAATTTGTTTGTATAATTTTCGATTTCCCATTTGCAGTTTTTATACAATTTATTGTCAGATTGTATATAACAAATTTTCTACCCTTTTTATACCTTACATTATCGATTTGTATATTTGTATATCATGTTTGTATGTATTTTACTGTAAAGCGCCTTAGAGCAATTTCTGATTGGATAAGGCGCTATAGAATTTTTGTAAAATAAATAAAAAATTGTTTCAACGTTATATCGATGTTTCGATCAGTGTCCGTTATGTTGAATATGTCACCTCCAATTAGGGTCTGATGCTCCACTATCACAAGAACTGTCTTACCTGATCCACTTGTGGCAAAGGAGATACCAGCCAGCTTAGTGGATCAAAATATTAACACAGAGATGCAACATTAAAAATTTCTTAACCACTTTGAAAACTTCAGTATGATACTGTTTTGCACAGAGTTAAATAAACTAACGAATAAATAAGTCAACAGGAGCAAAACCTGTTTTACACACTGCTCTTCTACTGGTGAGAGTTTAAATCGTTGATTTATATTGAGATGGAAACACACTTACCAAGATCCTGTTTTTCGGCATGAAGCACATCAACCTTGTTGGACAGAGAGGTAATTATATCTTGTTGGGAACTGACCTAAAGAAGGATAAAAAAGGATCAGCAATGTTTTTCAGCATTAAAAACAAAAGAGATATATTGTTGGTGATTGGTAAAGAGACTTGAAGCAGGCAACTACAATACCTTCTTCTCAAATTAGAAAATGTTGAATTTTCTATGTTTCCTCTCCACAGTTTAACTGTAATTAACTTAACAGTTGATGATCAGATCAGCTGTTGATCAAACTATCCTGTTCCCCTCAAAACCAATTGATAATAATTCTAATTGCTGCTCTGAAATCCATCCTTAACTGTTAGAAGCTCAATCGGAGTCAAATTATCATCTTTAGTTTTGGATGATTATAATTAAAGTTGAAACCTACCAAGGCCCGTAGGGCGATGATTTCGTGACGGAATCTCATAAGGCAACTAAACTGAGCCTGGTAGGCTTCTCTGCTCTTCTGCGTCCACTTCTGAAGTTCCAGTTCCATTGCTTTGAGGTCCAAAGATTCATCGGAGGAACGAAACATTGTTTGGCCTGAAAGTACAGACCAGAAAGAAAGACAAGTCAAGCAAATTATTTTTTTGGTGTCGTTGTTCCATTCACCAGTATGGATTCATGAGGTAATATTCATAAAAACATTTTCTATTTTCCTTAAGTTTAAGTGGCTGGTTGTACCCCTTTACCAGTTGGAGTGTTAGCTCAGTGGTTAACGCCGGTGCCTTTCCATCATAAGGGCCCCGAGTTCGAGTCACTCCAAGATTAATGTATGTCGTCCAGTTACAGAGTTGTTGACAATTGACAATTCATATTCATGGACGTTAAATATGGACCTAAGAAACTGACTTTGGTCAGCTTGCGGCTTTGATAAGCCAATGATGGCTTCTTCGCAAGTTCCTGCTTGCAGAAGGATCTTAAATACATACATACATACCAGTTAACAACATTGTTTAATATGTAGCTGAAAGATGCTGAATATCAAGTGGTACTTTACCAGTAAATGGTGGAATGTAACACATTAATGTACAATTGGTCCAGTTATCGGCCAGCTCGGAATACTTGCTGTTCAGCACGATGTCGTCAGAGAAGCCGTACCCAGAGAAGAAATCGACCGCGGAATGGTCTGCGTAGACAACCAGGTTATCGAAACGGCCAACCATGGACGGATCCTTTAATTTCTACAATATAAAGAAGAACAAAAGAAAATAAAAACAAAAGAAGAAGAGAAGAACAAAATGAATACAAAAAACAAAACAAATCAGAAACAAACAAAACGGAAGAAAGAATCAATTTATTTAATCATGTAAAGTAATTTGTTTTTCTTTTAATCTCAGGATGACATGGCAGATCTACTTTACATTCCTTTTTATTAACAAAACTTATTTAAAAGAAAATGGAAAAAAAAAAACTGTTGCTTCGTTTAAACCACTTGGGAAGGATATACTTTATGTAAAGTTAAAGAAGATGTTTCATAACAGGACTGGAGGCTACTTCAAAGTCTAACTCCATGTTGATTGCACAAAAGTTAGCATCAAAGATGAGTAGACTAAAAAAACAGTTTTGAGGCAGTAACATAAAACATACAGGAAAGAGAAGAAATGTGACTTGGTACCTGTATGAGGTATTTCCCTACACCTGATTTTCTGTATCTCCTTCTGACAGCCAGTAGATCAATCTGAATGGTATTTTCTCCAGGACATCTAGAGAGCAGGGAAAAAGAGTAAGACGATAATATGATAAACAGTGCGAACTCCCACCCCATTCCTCAGGGGAGCAGGCACGTAGCCAAGGGGGGCGAAGGGGGCAGCCGCCCCCCCCTTGAGCATATTTTTGTTTGTATGTTTTTATGATACCTCTAGTAATATCAAAAGAGAAAATGCTAAGATGCAACTTACAAGGCCTGAGAAGTGCCATTTCCAGCGATCTGGGAGGCATTTTCAGCCAAAATTTTCTTGTACGCTTTGCTCATGGTGGCGCTTCGCTTAGATAGTTTGCAATGCCGTATGTACGGCTCTGATAGTTTGCTTACAGTTTCGCCCTTCCCTTGGCAAATTCCTCGCTACGCGCCTGCAGGGGGGGTAACAAAATTAATCTACATGCTATGTTCTGCAGGATACCTAGTAGCAACAATGAAATTAGGTGAACAATATACAAATAATATGAAGTCCATCTGCCATCCTCCCTCTCCCTACCACCAGAGTTTTGTTACAACTAGATTTAACAGATCAATTTAAGTGGAGTGCTTCTCTCCCGTACCCATATTAAAGTGATGCTACTAATCCATAAACAGATATCTATATTCCACTAACTCACTCCTTTCCATTGTACAGGAAACCCATCATTAACATTTCATCTTCATCTCTCACACACTAACCTTTCATCCTATATTCCTGCTATTCATATTCACCAGACAGATTTACATTTGCTTTTATTACAAAAACAACTAACAAATAGTATAAACTCTTGAGAATACAGCTAGAGTACATTTCTATGAATACACTATATAGCCAGAAGCCTGAAACAGCTAAAAGTGTCTGGTCTTATAACCAAATAGAGAATTTGTAAAAAAAAAATTGTAACATGAACCAGTGTGCCACAAGTCTGTGAAGGGACAGAAGAAGTTTCTCACCATTTTGTCCTTGGTATGAGAAGACCTTATTTTTGAACGTAGTACTTACACATGTGACTTTTCCCAGGTAGCACAGCCAATCAGACGTGATTCTATACCGATGTAAGATGATACGTCTGATTCTGTTTCCAAAGCCTCCTTCCTCTTTTCTCTCCTCTCTCTCACCAGCTGGAGAAACAACTCTGCTCCTTGAGAGAAATCATGCTGATCCTCTTCATCACTGATCGAAGAGAACAAACAAGGGTCTTTCACATATAACCTCATGTTTTCTATCAACAGCACCCACCCGCACCCACCCGCAACCACACGCACCCACCTGCTTTCTACGGCAACCCAACCTCATGTAAGCCATCAGTATCAAGGAACTTTAACCAATTGTGAAAATACATGGTTGCATTTCGGCTTCTGAATTGTGTGATACAATATGGAGGATTGCAATTTTCAAGTAAGTGAATTATTAATTAATTAATAAGATGAATTATTAATTAATTAATAAGATACAGTATTTATAAATAGCACTGCAGAAGACTTTTGATAGACTAATCTTTAGGGCCAAGTTAAAAGATAAACCAGATGAGACTAATTCTATATTGCACACTATTTTGGGTTGTAAAATGCTGGTTAAGATCCATCACTAAACACTAAGAAACTCTGTTAATTTCAGGCAGACATCCATACTTGTTTTTGAAAGCAAGGTTCTCTCTATGCGAGAGGAGACCATATGTATGTTGCCAAAATCAACCAGCTCACACTACAGGCAGCTTTTGGAGCCGATTATGATATATCTCTTGATGTTGTTTAATACTAAAAAAAAAATCATATTAATAGATCTCACTAGCTTGACTAGCAAATATTAATTTCAAATAGAGAGGGGCAATAGCATAAATTTTTGAAATTTCCATGTAGTTTTTATGTTTTATTAACTTGTACACTTTTGTTATGCCACCGAGAAAAGTGTCCGGACAACAACATGTTGAGGGTCAAATCAACTTCTTTAACTACAGTACACTTATTCATTAATCTTCCTTTGGTGGAAAAATCTAGGAGATTGTCTTAGTTTGATTATAAAACTAAAACCTTAGTTTGGGTACTTACCAGTACCTAGGTTTGGAAAAAACTTGCTGACCAACCTCAAAAATGCTGTTTTAATGCCAACTGGTTCAAAAAAAAAAAATGGAAATGTTTTTTTACCTGCTGGAGGAAGAATCACTCTCTGTGTCACTGAAAACATCTGCAAATTGTCTCTTCTTGTCATCATTGTGTTTGTTAGTGCCCTCTTTAAGGATAGTATCATTGACATCTTCCTCTTCAGCTGAATCTTTCCTCTTGGCATCCAATGAATTCAGACCATCATAACAATTACAAGCAGTTTCAAGGTCCGTGGTCTTTGGTCTGTTCTGTTCACACCTTCCGCACACACCACCCTTGTCTTCCGTTGGACTTTTACAATCTGTTTTATCATTTTCTGCGGTGGTCTGTTTGTTCTTTTGTGTTCCTATGGAAACATATTCTTTCTGACTATTGGCATTTCCGAGCACTTTATTGTTAAAGTTTATATCCTGGGAATTAAAGTCCCCCGATGAGAATCTATTAATTGATGAGGTGCCTCCTGGAATGCCATTTAGTTGGTTGTACTCCATAGAATATAAGTCGTCGTAGGGGGATTTAAGGACTCCGTAATCTGAGGTCAATTCTGGGGATAAGCTGCCTCCAGTGAGAGTGTTGTCATCACTGCTCTCAGGGACCTTGTAGTCGTTGAGCACATCTATGATATATCAAAGTAAAAACATTTTCATAATTACTGTACATTGTAACTCTAGTCTCTACAGGTTGAGCACATCTATGATATCAAAGAAAAACATTGTCATAATTACTGTTCATTGTAAATTTAGTCTCTACAGGTGTCTGGGGAAAGACTTTAGAAAGCACACAAGGCCTGTCACGTAAATTAAGACCAGACCAGACGTCCCTGATATCCGGGGCCCGGAACAGTCTTCGGATGTCATGTACCATGCCCGGATTAAAAATGTCCCCAGAGTCCATTTACTGTCCCAGGAATAACTTGGTATTTGTAAAAACACCCTGAATATTTGTAATTAAATATGTTTGGCTGAACCATTTGTTGAGTCAGCTTGATCCTACAGCAAGTTGTGATTGTTCATGTTGACAAACTATAAACATTAAATTAATTCATGGCTCACTAAGGCAACCTCAATACGCCGTAATTCACAAGGGAAGCATCATGGTGCACTGTGTGATGACTAATAAAATTCCAATTACCTTCAAGTATCATTTACATGAGATTTTCATATCGGACAAAATAATTGTCTCTTCTAAACTTTGGCATTTGACCAGCATCCTACAATGAAGTAAGAACCCCCAACATACTAAGAGACTGTCAAAATGCCACCTACAGTACCCCACCCTTAAAACTTACATTGTCATAGCACCAAACTTTTCCTGGCAATGCAAATGGTTGTCATACTGTATGTGTTATCCCCAAATTGGGGAATGGGTATATGGGGAGGGGGTGCCCCTCGACTTTTGAGAGAAGATGAAATTATGAGATCCCCTACATGCAAAATGGTGGCATGCACATGTTATAAATTGCCTTAATAATGTATAATTTAGGGTGACTTAATAAGGTAACACACGCTGTGTGTGAACTTTTTAAATTGCCTAAGTTCTAATCTTGTGACAAGCAAATCAGCAAGATGCAGAATTTGACGAGTATGTTAGGGTCGGCTAGTTTGCAACGACAAATGCAGTTGAGGGTCACTGAGAAGCTCTGCATTGTAGGCACTAACCCTTGATTTCAGCATGGGGGGGGGAGGGGGGTACAAAATTGACATATATCATGTCCCTGGAATTCCTGAAAGAAGACGGTCACCTTATCATAAATATGGTCAGGAGTAATCAAATCATGTAAAGATTACAATTGTTCGTGATTCCAATTTGTGTAAGAAGAAAAAGAGAGAAAGAAGCTTTTTAATATGTTAGTTACCAATGAATTATGTACACATTGTTTTGGAATGCAGTGCACCATTCTATTTTTACTCTGCAATTGATACAACCAGTTACAAAAGAAGAATCACAAAGCTCAATTTCACCCTTTCTGTTTTAAATACCTGTACTACTACCTTTAGCTTTCCTTTAAGTAAGCATGTAGGTTGACTTAAAGTAACTTACCTTCAACATTTCTAACCAGAAGGACAGTTGTGGCCCACTTATCACAAACAGTTGAGTATAATACTTCTGGAGTGATATCTGGTAGACAGTTATCATATAATGCTACTGTAGCATGAAGGAGATCTCTGTTGGAAACCTGAAAAAATGATGAAATAATACAGTAACTTAAGTAACATTTGGCTGTGTGGTGTGACTACTATTTACAGTCCACAAGAAAAGCTTACCAATCTTAAAATTCATGAAAAAATAAAGTACTGGCAACACCTTAGAGGGTGACCACAACTGTGATTCTTTCCAATCATAAATGTCTTTTCGATACAGTAAGACGCACAACTTAGTACTTACAATTTAGTTTGCAGGGGGACTTAATATTTTTGATTGAGGAGTAGCCTACAGTATGATACTTGAGGTTGATACAAGGCTAATAGTGAGTTAGGCCATAGGCTACGCCAGGCCTACTACAGTACTACTAGTTTAGCCATGTGTAAAAATTGCCATGTGTAAAAATTGACAATTCGATGTCTTCAGTGGGCCATATCTCAACCCAAAATGTTATTACTTTAGTCATATATACTAGTACTGCTGATACTTTGGTTACATACCCCTGGAATAGCGTTGATCGAATTGTACTTAGGGCTTTGCAGCAACCGTCTGAATTCAATGATGATAGGAGTGGAACAAAATCTGCGATCAGCTAAGTCACCAAACTCCCGAAACTTTCCTTTATGTTGTGTTTCACTTCCTACATTCTTTCTTATAAGACTTTTAGGTGGACTTTTTCGGTTTCGTTGGAAACTGACGGGAGAAAGTTTTGATGCAATTGGACTGTTTACATCCATGGAGGCAGCCATTTTTATTCAGATCAGGCTCGTACAAACACTGTGAAACACTGTGAAATGTTATTTGATTAAGGTGTATTAAACCGATTTGGATGCAAAATGAAATCGTAAGTATTAAATTCTTTTAATCTCAGACTTCTGTGTTTATGAATGATAACCTTGAAAATAAAAACACAATTTTCCCCTCTTCTTTGCTTATACTGTACTTACATTACTTTAGATTAATTATCCCAAGTTTTATGTAAATCCAAATAAACTCATGGAAATCAATTATGTAGTTGTTGAATTAGTTGTAAAATAGTCCCATTGATTTAAAATATAAATATTAATAAAAGGTTTGAAATTTACTCAATTACTATCTTCCTTATCGTTCTGTTGGTAAATCTAAAAAAAGTTCATCGAAGATTCACACTTTAACCTAAGACACATAGCCTACACTGAAGGCCACAGTAGGAACAGTACATGATCTTGTCATACTGTTATCTGTGTCGCCATTGATATTGGTAACACAACTGTTCCCTTTGTCTAATCTGGAAAAGTGAGGTCGAACGGAAAAAGTTTCCAGATAACTTGACACATTTCGACAGTCACTAGCGAAGATGGGTAGCAAGACCATCGCGTATTTTTACGACCTGGATGTTGGAAACTTTCATTATGGTTTGTTATTATTAATGACATA
>KN885049.1:41069-55353 GCA_000934455.1 Apostichopus parvimensis | reverse complement strand
TTCTTGTAGAGGTTATTATTTCCAGTCCAAACAATACACAATAATGATTACATGCTTTCCTGCAATATATTTGTAAGTTGTGCAGCTATTTCATGCTACAATTCTGCATGAGGAAGGGAGCTTGATGCAATATTTTTTTACCAACTTAACTATGTGAGAGCTGTGAGGGTCTTTTTAATTTAATTGTAAGTATGAAGTGCCTATAACTTACCAAACTCAGGGTTGTAGCTTTCTCAATATTAATTTATGAGGTTGTAAAGTTGCTCTGATGTGCAAAAGAGGTTGTCTTTGACAGCCAATAGCTCAAAACGTGTTGCATTGGTGAACATACTCTGGTCAAATCCAGTTCAGCTTTTTGAAGGGGCTCTATAAGTCATCCAGGAAAGTTCAAGGAAAGTTCTTATGTAGTATTGCTTTAGGCACACTCAAGTGGCAGTTATCCAGTTTCACTCTCAGAGGGGGGGGGGGTCAACAGGGTCAATAGGTTATCTCAAATGGTCCAAAAATTGGCTCAAGGGGTCAAAAGGTTGCCTCAATTGGTCTCAAATTGGTTTATTATTTATTTTGTGATTTATACCAGGTGACTTGTAGGTTGTCAAAATATTTCACTGTGCCTTTAACCAATGTCATGTAGATCTCTCAGTCTATAATAACAAATGTTGTAGGGATTTTCAAGCTCAAAATTGGTAACAGAAAATGTCCTTATTATTCATACAATCTATGTGTCTACAGGATATTTCACATAGGAATTGAAATAACAATTCCATACTGTAAAATCCTTACCAGTGAATTAAATGGTTGATGCTTTTCGATTTCTGGTTCCAACAAATTGTCAATAAAGTATTAACATCTCTTCTCTGTTTATTGATATTTAATCTAAAGACTAAAGCAGCTTTATTATTACATGGTTTGTCAAAGGCAGACTAAAATTTGACAATTTGCAACATTATACATTCATAGCGTATCAGACTTCAGTAGCGTGCACAGGATTTCCATGGTGGGGGGGGGGGAGGGCAAAAATTCAAACTCTCTCTCCTTCAACTGATTTTGGTCAGGAACTTTGGTAGAAGTTCAGAGACAAATAATTTATGAAGAATGGGAGCTGCCCTGGGATAAATGAAGCTTCTCCAACAATTTATTTTTGTATGTGTCAAATGGTGAATTCTGAGGCATATTTAAACTATAATTTAGGTCTATATAAGTAGCTGCAAATGCCATATTGTGCACACTGTAAAATTCATGGAGTGCCATGAAGTATTTGATAAAGGAGGGATGCAGTTGTGGGTTTATCGAACCTTACTCTCGTGTAGCAGGAAGGGGGGGGGGATGGTGATCTAGGTCGACAGTTCTAAAGAAAAGAAAAACTTTGAAGTCAAATGGTTCATTCTTTGGTATATTTAGACTATAATTTAGATCTATTTAAGTAATTCTAAATGGAACATTGTGCTACTATAATTCTCAATTCTTCCCAGCTGAATGCAAAAAAAACAAAACAAACGGCTGATGAACCAAGGTGCTCTTATGTGATGATCCTGCTAGATGTATCTGTATACATAAATGTATCTAGTTTATAGATGGCCTGACTTTCGATTCAAGGCCTGTTTTTTATTATTCTGAGGGGCCTAAAGCAGTACATTGGGGACATTTTAGTAACTAACAACTACTTTCAAGTATCCAAAAGCTATGTTTACTTGCTTTGGAAATGAGGTAATAAAAACCAAAAATGAAAAATATCATTTATGTAAAGTAGACTGTCGTTTGAGACGTTTTAATGACGTCATAATCACCATAGACAGGGAAATGATGATATTGCTTCTGTGCATTAATGTTTCCTTTCAAATTTTTTTTTTTATACAACTACTTGAAATTGTTGCAAGCCTAATAGTATAGATGACAACTCCCTGGTTGAAGTAAACACTTCTTAATATCTGAGGAAACCCAAGAGGGTCAGAACTTGAGAGAAACCAAGTATCGAAAATTGATAAATTATTTGCACTAACTGCAGGCAAGATGAGCTTTAACATGTCATAAACCCATATCACAACCATCCCAATCTTACATTACATCCCATACTCCTCTTCCTACCCCACCCTCCCTACCTCAGGCTTCATTTATTTACAATCATAAATGTCTTATGTAGATTTTAGACAATTGAAAGATGAAAATGGAAACAATTAATATTGATTAGAAACGTTTTAATATAATATTAGAAACCATGAAGGAAATAAAGAGGTGAAAATGACCCTTAAGTACACAGGAGGAAAAATCAAGAATGGCAAAAGTTAATAATGATGTCTCGACCTAAGTACATGTTACCGATTCGCGGAAAACATAAATTGTTTGCTATTGTATTTACGAGAGAGCAAGAGAGAGCTTGACATTGCCTTTGATCAGGGCAATCTTTTGTTGTTGTTCAAACAATACTTCAAATAGATATGGAAATATTGATTATCATTTGATAACAATAAAGATGGGACAAAAGAGCTTAATATCATTTTGAAACTTTGAAAGGAAGTATCACTAAAATCTGGTGAATAAAATGGCATGTAGTCATGGATAGCTTGCCTTTGAAGCAGTTGGTTACTTTAAACCATTAATTAAAAACGTGGGACGCAAATTTCAAGATTCTACATTATCTAATTACATTTATTCTATTGGGTGGGCAATGTTTAATATTTGGCACCTCTACTCACATGGATATGGCACTCTCATGCGTTCTCTTGTAAGTACAGGGTTTCGTTTGAATTGTTTTGTGTCGGGAGAAAACTTTAAGAACTGTTCTGAGCAATATTTAAAATGAATAAAATCATCTGATTTCTTAACACTTGTCCTCCAATGGTTTTAATAAGATACCAATGCTTTTGTCAAAGTAAACACAGTAACTTTAGAACAATGTAATAACACATTGTGAGTAGGCTATGCTATGTAACCCTAGCTTACTACTGTCCCTGCGTGTGAACATTTTACCTAGATCTTTAAGTATCCAATGAAGGAATGTTTTCATAAGATTGGTGGTCTTATAAGTGGATTTGTGTTAATTATATGCAATGAACGCAAAACATACATAATAACAGACTGAGTAACACGTCATGACATTCCTGCAAGATATTTACTATCAATTAATTCTATCTAGTTTATAGTGGGCCCTACTTCCGATTGAAGGGCCTGTTTTGATTATTCCCTGGGGCCTTAAAACAGTACATTGCGAACATTTTACTTACATTACTGGGCTGATCGCCTTAATACTATTTTTGGTGGGCCCAATGGAAGAGAAAAGAATGAGACATCTAGATATCTAGATGAATAAGCAATGTGCACTAATAAAATGTATACATGGGGCCAGTTTGGTGTACTGACTGCAGGTTTAGTTCCAATATTTATCTGTTTGGTTTCAGCGATATTAATTTTACCGCACCAGCCTAGCCTGCGCTATTGCATGACATTGAGATACGATATCTACCAATCTGAATTACATATTTCTCTTTTCTTTAAGCGTGCCATTCTCTATCATCAGCCTGTAACGAAACAAGTACGTTATTTTTTTATATAAATGGTGAAAAAGATGATTGACATCCTGGCGCATACCTGTTCATTTCCAAACCAGTTTGAGACATTTTAGTGACGTCATAATCACTATAGACAGAGATATATATGATGGTATTTCTTCTCTTCATTAAGGTTTCCTTTCAAATTTCTTTAGTGCAACTACTTGAAATTGATGCAGGCCTTTGTCTAAATGACAGCTACCTAGCAGAAGTAAGCACTTCTATATATCTTAGAATAACTACAGTAAGAGAGTCAGAACTTGGGAAAACTGCATATATTTAAATTGATCAATTATTTGCACCATTGTTTTCTAACTGCAGGCCAGATGAGCTCTTAACCCATATCATACCCACCCCTATCTTACATTCCTCTCCCCCACTCCGCTCATCCCAACTCTGCTTTCTCCCGAAACCCTCCTCTAATCGATCCTGACCTCATAGTCACCTTCACTCAAACCCCAATGCCAATCAAACCCAACTTCCAATCCCACACCAGCCTCGAACATATGTGATTAAGAGTAGGCGTTTATCCTAGGGCCTACAGCACGTTCAATATCTACCATCCATTTTGTTTTTTATCTCGTTCAATTATCATATAATAGAAGGGTTGAACATGCGAATTCTAACTTATGAGATGAAAGTAGATGGGATTCTAAAAACAGCTTGTCTTTGTTTGACTTCGTTTCTAATTTGAGGTCTTTAAAATGAAACAAATGAACGATTTTGGTAAATATGTCATAAATTTATGGAACGTAAATATATCGTTCACATTCAATATTTACTCTCAGCGTTTCGTGCCAAGCTGTTAGTGGTAAGTCTTGGTTTTGATGACAATAGAAACCTATGCAGTCTTGATGGTGTGTGAGAGTGTATGTGTGGGGTTGTACTGTGTGAATGTGTGTGTGTGGTGCCCAGCTGCAGCTTGTAAACACAATTTTTCAAGAGAGGAATCATGGCTACTTTTTGTACTTGGCATGTAGATGCCCCATATTGAGTAGAAGAACCTTATTGCTTTTGGTGGAAGTCAAAGTTCTAAGATCTAAGATCACCAGAGGTCAAACTGTGGAAACCTTGTAAAAACGATATCTCAAGTTAGGAAGCATGTGAATTTTTCATACTTGGCATGTGGATGCATTAAAGCAAGTAGAAGAATCCTATTGTTTTTGGTGGAGGGCAAAGGTTATCTAAGTTAACAGGGGTCAAATGCTGAAAACGTAAACACGATATCCCAAGATAAGAAGCATGGATACATTTTGCACTTAACATGTGAATGTTTCGTATTGAGAAGAAGAAGCCTATAGCTTTTTGTGAGGTCAAAGGTCATCTGAGGCCACCAGAGATCATATATTGAAAATAATGTAAACAGGATATCTCAAGTTAGGGAGAATGGATACTTTTCATACTTGGCATGTGGATGCGTTATATTGAATAAAAGAACTTAATTGTTTTTGGTGGAGGTCAAAGGTTATCCGAACTCACCATATATCAATCGTTTTGAATGTGGTATCTCATGGTAGAAATTATGAATATTTTTCATACATGGTATATAGACTTGCCATATTGAGTACTGTGGAATCTTCTTGTTGTTTGTGTAGTTCAAAGGTCACCAGAGGTCAAACTCTGAAACCTTTAAACATGATATCTCAACTTGAGTTGTACCGGTGCTTTGGTCGAGTGGATACAGGCAGTGGCATTTGAAGCAATGCGGCTAAGCAATCGGGAGGTTTGGGATTCGATCCCGGCCGGTTCATAGTAATTTGGGTGTTTCATCCAAGAGCAATCTACGGTTTCCCATCTGAAATGACTTCCTAAAATGTTAAATTGGAAGCCACCGACATGTAAGTTGTAATCCATCAATTGTGGTCGCTTAAGCGGCGTAAAAGTAACTGCCAATTATAATCATCATTATTATTTATATTATTTAAGTAAGGAATCATGGATACTCCTCATACTTGGTGTGTGGACGCGTCAAATTGAATACAACTCTCATATTGTTTTTCGGTGGAGGTATATTGCCACGTACAGTAGACTGACCTGTGTTTATCATGCCATGGTGTAATTGTCCATTAAAGGACATTTACATTATAAGAGCTATTTCTGGTGAACAAGCAGAAGTCTAGTATAATGAAGTCATCGAAACCTCAATGCATTTTGCATTCTGGTTTCTCTCTCTCTTCTATCCTTACTTTCTTTTCTTTTTGGTTTCGATGATAATCGTAACCTATGCATTCATGCAGGCGGAGAGTGTGTGTATGCGTGTGTGTGTGTGTGTGTGTGTGACGCCTCGCTTGTAAACACGATATCTCAAGTAGGGAAGCTTGGACCAATCTAATATCTAGTGTATATGAGTACCACATTGAGTAGATGAACCCTATTGTTTTTGGTGCCTGTGGAAGTCACCAAAGGTTAGTTAGAGGCCAAAAGTAATAACTCCCATTAACAGGGTCCGACATGGTTGATATTTTGGGAGTAGTTGTGAATGGTGTAAGAGATCGTTTCCAAACATAATGGTCATGTGATCCAAGGTCAACAAAGGTCAATCAGGGGTCAAAAACTAGTATTTTTGCAATAACTTGAGACAAAATGTCCGTCAAGGTTGGGAGTTACACTATTGTAATCCAGTAGTGGACCCGCATCTAAGTGACCTTTGACCTCCGGTGACCTGTATTAGTTTGTTGGTTATTTGAATTTTCGTGGCCATAATCGGATCTCAAAGGTACTTTCCGATCAAAATTTTCCATTGGTTGACCCCTGTGCGACCTTCGTGTGCGAAGTTATCAGAGGCCAATTTGTTTTTGTTTTTTAATAAGTACAGTTAGGATGGTTGAACAGACTTGTCATGTTGCTTTTTGGAATCAGCATGTGAAACTACATCCTACATTTGACCGCGATGTCAAAAGGTCAAAGGTCAAATCTTGAAAAATATGCTCATTTTAGGATATACGGGGCAAAACAAAAAGTTTGTCAATATTTTGATATATGATAGAGCTCTTTGTGCTATATAGAGGAAACCAACTCCCGCTTCAATCAGACACCCAGTTCTCAAGTTATGAGGGGCCAAAGGTTGGTTTTGACACCTTTCCAGCAATAACATTATGTGTGTACATTGTAGCAACAAATATTTTTAGGACAGAGTGCACATCATCAAGAGGAACATTTTTAATAAAATCCATCCGTTCATCTTAGGTCATTCAAGGTTGCTTATGTGCAAAAACTGCCAGCTTATGCTAATTTTTGCAACAACTTCTAGTCACAAAGTCTGACATGGCTGGTATATCAGGACAAGTTGTGAATGAAGTAGGGGCACATTTTCCAAAATAACCGTGATGTGATCCAAGGTCATTTATGGGTCAAAATGTGTTTTTTCCCTCAATAACTTGTGAAACTACAACTGACAGGGTCCGACATGGTTCATATTTTGGGTCTTGTTGTGAATGGGGTAAGGGATCGTCTCCAAACATAACAGTCATGTGATCCAAGGTCAACAAAGGTCAATTAGGGGTCAAAAACTAATATTTTTGCAATAACTTGAGAACCAATTGTCCATCAAGGTTGGGAGTTACGCTATTGTAATCCAATAGTCGACCTGCATGTGGGTGACTTTTGACCTCAGGTTGACCTCCAGTGACCTGTATGAGTTTCTTTCATGTTGATTATTTGAAGTTTCGTGGCAATGTTCCAATCTAAATTGTCCATAAGTTGACTCCTCTGCAACCTTAATGTGCGAAGTTATTAGAGATCAAGGTTTGGTTTGGTTTTGTTAAAATTCTTAAGAAGTACAGTTAGGATGATTCTGTGAGTTCCGTAAAAAATGACGACTCTTGCTCATATTAGACACCTGGTCCTCATCAGGTTCTCAAAAGGACCAACAGGTTGATTTGTGATAATTTTGGCAATAATATTGTGTGTGTACATCGTACCACATGATAATTTTAAGACAGTGCTGCACCCTTGTAAATTTTCCTTACAAGCAAAGAACCATATTGCCCTTGGGCTCTTGTATGTGGAGGTCAAAGGTCATTTGGGGTCACCAGGGGTCAAATTGTGTAAACCTTGTAAACACGATATCTCAAGAAGGAAATCTTGGATCAATCTCATATTGCGTGTGAAGGGGTACCACATTGAGTTCAAGATCCTCTATTGTTTTTGGTAGAGGTCCAAGTCCATTTAGGGTCACTAGAGGTCAAATTGTGAAAACATTGTAAAGACGATTACTCAAGAAGGGAAGGTTGGACGAATCTCATATTTAGTATGCAGTTGGTACGCGTTCAGTACAAAATTTTATTGAGGTCAAAGGTCATTTGGAGTCACGAGACTCCAAATTGTGGAACCATGTTTTATAAGCTACTGTACCGTCTCTCCCACAGACCAGCCTATTAGATATAATGTGCGTTACTCCTCATACGAATAGGAGGCTATGGGCAATTGGAGATGAGCTTATGGGCATCCGTAGAGTCTAAAACAGAAAGCTCGACCAAATTTGTGACCAGGCAGCGTTTATGAAACTTTACACTTCGTCTAGTTAGATTTTTTACTATGACCAATTCTAAACAATTGTGTAAAACGGTCTTAGTTTAGCATTGAGTTCACGAGCTTTTGTCTGGATCAGCTGTTGATCTCAATTTGTGTAGTCTCTTCCACCAGTTTCAGCATAGCTAAGCCTTAAAAGTAACGTTCGACTTTCCTCACGTTTATAATTATGGGACAACTTGAACAAACCTGGGTAGGCCTGTGAGCAATTTCATGTTGTCTAGGCCAGTAACAGTTGGGTAGAATAGGGTTCGATAACACAACAACGTGAAGAATACGAGTCAGAATACTAATACACTTAGGATGGCAAAACATCTCCTTCATTATTTCTCAAGGCAATTTTCCTACTGGATATCAGTCATAATTCGCAAAGTATAGATTAAATTAAGGAGTTTTGAGACAAGTTTGCTGTTGTTACTGCTAGGAATTTTGGAAGATAGATGCTCTTACAACCTCAGATTTCCATTGCGTAAAAGATGGCTTTGATTTAGGCAGTGAAATGGAGTAATAGCGATATTTTTCGCACATCAATCTGCAGCTAAAAAGACAATTCAATAATTAGGAAGATGTACGAAGTCGCTGCTCTAAGTTCAAAGTAGCAGTGAGGTACTGTATATGCATAGGACTCCCGCACATCTAGTTTCTGTATAGTATATGCCTAGTAAAGTAGAGGAGCCCTAATGTAACAGAAGCCAAGCTATCTTGGGTAGGTATTTTTACAGATGTTGTATTTTTAATTATTTGAGACACTACAGTAGGTCTAGCTGCTTATTTATGATTCTGCGTCATGTTTCACTTTGTTCAACACTTACTTTTGGTGGAAAAAGTTTTAATTTCGTACTGCAAAGAAACATGACTTTCTAATGCGCAATTACGTATAGCACCATGCATCTGCCTAACTGCCTAACCTTTGTTCATAGAAAGTATTGATGTTGCAGATCTGTACTTTGGAGACTTGACCAACAATCAATGGCCTAGTGGCGAGTGGAATTTGACGAGTAGATTTTTAGTCACGGTCGCCAAATAGCGAGTATTTCAAAAAAAATTGTCGAGGCCAGAAAACCTTCACAACATGGTAGCATTCATGGATACTTTCATACATGGTATATGGATTTGCCATATTGATTACAAGAATCCTATTGCTTGTGAGGTCACATCTCCAATAGGTCACCAGAGGTCAAACTCTGAAAAACCTTTTACATGATATGTAACGATGGAAATCGTGGATACCTTTAATACTTGGTGTGTGCCAGTGTGGATTCATAACATTGAGTACAAGACCCCGATTGTTTTTGGTGGAGGTGTGTATAGCCACGTACAGTAGACTGACCTGTGTTTATCATGCCATAGTGTTATTGTAACAGCTAGTGCTGGTTATACTAACAAGCAGAAGTCTTGTGCATTGAAGTCATCGAAACCTCAATGCATTTTTCATTCTGGTTTCCTTTTGTTTCCATTTCTTTACAATCTTTGGAAGATGAAAAAGTAAACAATCGACGAAATATCAATTAAAAATGTTTTAAGATAATACTGTATGAGACACAATGAGGGGAATAAAGAGGTGAAAATGGCACATAATCATACGTTAGCAGGGAAATTGATTAATGACAATTGACAAAAGTGAATCATGTCTTAACATATGTAAAAACATGCTACCGTTCCGTGGAAAGTTACAAGTTTGGTACAACGAGATAGAGAGTGGGCTTGCTTGAAATTGCCTTTAGTAGAGACAGTTTTATTGCATTGTTCAAACAATACTTCAAATAGATAGGAAAATAATGATTATCATTTGATGACAACAATGATATTATATTTATGCAAATAAAACAAGTTTTGAAAGTAAACGTCTACCCTCTCCTCTCATCCCTTCTTTGCTTTTCTTTTCTTCTTTTTCAAGCTTGCCCCATCGCCTCCAAAGCTGGAGCAACCACCACCAACACAAAAGCTGACACCCCCATCACCAAACCTGGAGCAACCACCACCAAAGCTAGCATCAACAATAATGGAGCATGCTCGGTAACTTTTAGTTTAGGCCTAATTAAATATCAAGTCATAAAACTGTCCTAAAAAATGTAACATGAAAGTCATTAGGACAACCTCCTGTCCTCCTTTCTTCTGGCTGCTGTTTATCGACACCAAAAAATATAGAAATTGATATTTTTGTATTAAATATAAAATTAATAATTAAAATGTTCATTTATCTATATGGCATCACCTAATATTCCAAAAACAAATTATGTTTTACTAGTAATATTTAAATTCTATCTGTAATAATGCCTGTTGTAAATCGAAAGGTATTGATCAAGTCATTTCACTGATAATGTACTATTTACAATCACCTGCATATCGCAGAACATATTAAGAGGAACCACATGTCTCCAGAAATCCAACGGTAAATAGGTGATCTTGCCTTCAACAAAGTGTTCCCCAAATCCTTTTCGGGTGATATTTTAGTTGATGTAAGCTCCTTTACATTTCTCGGTAAAAAAATTAACTAAACTAGAAGTTACAGGTCATACGTCATAACAGAACTACTACCTTTGGACTTTCTCCTGAAATCTTTCACAACATGTATAACATTAACAGGGTGCTGGCTTTAACACCTTCGTGGAATATAAGTATTCTTGGTGATCTGTTTCAGAAAAAGCTCTGCCCGGCACCTTCACCGTACGTTATGTGTTCGGGGTTATACGAGAAGTTATATATCAAACTGAGGGTTACTCTCCGTTTATTGCATTCCAACCACCACCTTTTCCTCCCTGCCCTCTTTAATTACCATTTAAATGGCACATACAAAACAGATACCAAAGAGTCTACATTTAAAGCAAGCATAAAATACAAAGACAGGTAGACTGATTGCATGACAAGAGTTACTTATACTGTACCTGGATGCATGGCTGCAGATACAACCTGTAACAAAAGTGTCAAAGATCGTCTTTACATACACACTAATCGCCTCCTTTTTAATCACATCTCGTATTTTTCAGTAGTTGTAGTTTGGTGGCTCAAAATAATAAATCAACTGAAAATGAAACCCAATCATTGCAATTAACTTATAACAAAGGTAGGTTAGTAACAAACTCAAGCAAGAAAAACTTCAAACAATTGCTAAATTGCTCTCTTTTTTGAGTTTCTATTCCTCTAATTCCCATCCCTCATCTTGTCTATTTGTCCCTTATGTTTCCAGTGAATTAATATCTCCATTATCATAAATCGCAAACTAAGCTTTGTTTTCATTTAATTCCAGCGTATAAGCATTATTGATGGTAGCCGGACAGACTGTACAGCAATCTACACAGCTGGGTGCAAGAAGAGTGGCATGTACAAAATCACACCTAATGGTTGAAATGAAGGCCCTTTTGAAGCTTATTGCGATATGGAGACTCTTACTGTTCCGAACTTCATCCCATGCACCGGACGTGGATGGACTGTAAGTATCTAGAACATTTAACTAGCATTATTATTTACTGTACTCTGAACTCCATCTATACTACCTTGTACAGGGAAGAACTCTGTGGTTTGAGGAAGGTGTTGAAATGCCACCATCTCAACCGGCAAGCTGGGAGGGAAATTTAAGGTATAGTTCAGCTAGCACGTTTTGCATTTGGCTACTGATCCTGCGATTTCATCAAAAGAATGCGGTTCATCAAACTAGTTCTACGTCACTCTCTTTCTATCAAAATTTTAACTTAAAGTGAGCGATACTTTACGAGTTATCAGTATGTTTTCATAATATTTCCATTTGATTCCTAAGCATGTACCTTCAAAGTAACTTTTTGCATATTATATTAATCAAAAGCAAAGAGGAAATGGAATTAGTAACAATATTGCTTTTATCACTTGAATTTAAGTTTGAATAAGAAGGATTATGGACTGCATTGGTATGAGAATTTGATAACAAATCTAGGACATCAATAGCATTTCATGGAATCAGAAAAGTTGCTTTGATAATTATTTATTGCCACCATTTTGTATTCGTGAGCAACAGCCTCAAATAATGTTACAAGTCATCACAAATTTGTCAAGCAGAAATGATGAGGTTGATTGTCGTCCAATGGTGCTCTGTTGTTCACATGAATTCTTGAGGGATATTTAAGGTATAGACTAGCTAGCTGCTTTTGCATTCGGTTAACAAATTCCTGTGATTTCTTCAATTGTTTGGAGAAAGGAGGTTAAGTAAGGGCGCTCTGTTATTCACTTGTAAATAAAAGAACAGTTTTGGTTGAGATAATTGTAAACAATTATAAAAACAATGGATTAACCTTAAAATTGAGGTCAGAAAGATGAGCCGACGTTATCAACTATTTAGCATTAAAGGGGCATCGCAGACGTGAACAATTTTTAAAGCTGCATTTCTAGAAAACCTAACAGCTATATAAACACTACGGAGCACCCAATGTATCATTGTTGTTGGACTATGACGTATCAACACTAAAGTTATGCCACAAGTCATGCCTTAATTGATTCATCGTTAGTTCTATGGCTGTTGGTATATCGTTGGTAACGTATCTCGCATGCTAATATCCTGAAACATTTTTAAGGAGTCTGGTGAATAAGTAGATAGTTTCAATACAGGCACAGGTCAAAGGGATATGAGCAGGGAGTTGTTATGGAACCATAACAACTCCCTGATATGAGGTTCTACACCACACTGCCTTTACAATTCCATACCAACACAACACAAATAAATAAAAGTAGTTATTAACAACACCTTGCGTGTAGGCTACACATAATTTATAACCTTAAATATGCCTCGAAATGCACTATTCTATGTCTAATAATATTTTTTTATGTTCTCAGAGGAAGGAGCAACACCCCTTACATGGGAGTCGGTTTCAAGGACCCCGGCCACACCCCCCTTCCCTCCTTTGTAAAAATCTTACATCCACCCGCGCAATAAACAGTGAATGTCTAGGTATATTTAATTTTTGACCTTTAATCATTTTTGCTTCTTTTCGTTTTGTAATCCTTTAATTTTGTTCTTGCTTCTTTGTTTTCTTGTAAAGGTTTTTCAGCGTCGTGTAAACGGTTCTGTCGATTTCAACCGTAACTGGACCAGCTATAAAGAAGGGTTTGGACAGCTGGATCATGAGTTTTGGCTTGGAAATGAAAAGTTGCATTACCTGGCAAAGGAAGCTGACAAATATAGACTTCGGATCGATCTTGTGAGCAGCAGTGGAACTATACCACGCTTGTTATAGGACATTTCACATCAAGGAAGAGGGGGAAAAGTATGAGTTGCATGCGTCTCAATTTTTTGGCACCAACAGTAAGTAGACAAACACAATTGTGTTTGCAAATGCATAGTGATTCCGTTCGTTTCTACACGTGAGTGTTAAATATTGGCCTAAGGTTATGAGTTCAAGCAGTAACAGTTCTCATGCTGTTTGCTTTCTCCAGGTGAACATTTGTGTGATCTTATGTAAACTTTCCCCTTAAGTTAAGGGTGTGATGATTTGTATTGCTTTTGCTAATTTGTTAAAGGAGACACAAAGTCCACTGTGATCATTGGTCGCTGTGTTAGAGAAATCTGTGTGGACAACTTCCTCCAAAAGCTAAGAAAAAGCTTAGTCCATCACTGAGAGATATCAAGGCTGAAGACTTGAGCAAGTCTAAATGACATCATCACACCACATGTGTTACAACATTTAATGATTTTTTTTTACTTAGTACAATACTTATTTTCTGTAACAGAGATGAACGCTATAAAATTGAAGTTAATACGTAATAATGATGACAGCAGTTTCAGTGGGAATGTAAAGCTTATTTTTGATAGTTCCAGGTATAAGTTGGTAACGGTAAGCCGTTACACTAGTAACGTTAAACAGAGCGTAAACATGAAAGTCTTCATAAATAGTCTTCAAAAGCGGATATTTGATCAACAAGTTCCTTTTGATTAACTCTTGGTATATAAACTCAATGATGAATATAACTATAACTTGGGATGATTAAAATACATGAGCATCAATGCTGATTATAAATATGAATTACGGAACCCTCTGTTATAAGTCTGTAGGCTTCGGGAGATAAACTTAAACTCCCCGATACGTCTTGAAGAGACACTTAAACCCCCGATTCCAAAATAACAAATTACGATGCGATGCACAAGGCACGCGCTCTGTCCTTGAACCTGATTGGTCCAAACTTATAGCTAACCCCTCACCCAACTCTTGATTGGTTGAGTGCCAACACAATATGCAGATGAGCAC
>KN885048.1:37115-47599 GCA_000934455.1 Apostichopus parvimensis | reverse complement strand
GCCCCGAGCATCGCCATGGCTACATCTTTCCAGGTGGAATGTCCCAGCTGGTAATCTGAGACGCGGTACTTGTTGCCCTGCGTGTCCAGCCAAGCCTCGCAGTGTGTTAGATCCATCAGGGCACCGACTGTTTCCTTGGTGACGACCACGTAGGCGAGCCACGTTGCAAAGAAGGTCAAGAATGCTTGTGCAGCTTCCTCTCCTGATAATAGAGCACAAAATATAGAGCGAGTGTTACGATCGATTTTCATTCAAGTTGGACGTTGCACGTTAACCTCTGACCTACGACGCCGTCTGTGGAAATGTTTAGCTTAAAAGTACCAATTAAAAATGACCATGACGTCCTCTTTGTCGGTTGTTTCTTTCGCAATCCAGGAGCAACTTTGTCATAGCCCAGAAGAGGGTGCTCTTAATTTATTACCCAGGTTGTAATACGACCACACTACTGCTCTAAGTCCACGCAAATGAAACCAAAATCGCATATTCATGGCACGTCAATAATGACCCCGAAAATGTAAGCTGCCAAAAGTGTTAACAGTTTTCAAAAGTAAACCTCCCACAAGGAGATGTGACCCTCGTTCATACCTGACAAACATCAAATAGTTCTCGATTGTATGTCTCGCGGAGAGAAGAAAATCTCTTTAAAGGCCGCATGGGCAATGAAGTGTTTGTTCGTATCGTTAAGCATGCATTGTGTGACCATTATTTCATTTTTCTAGCATACTTTCCAGGGAAATACTGATCTATGTTTCAGATATCATTTAGAATTCTCTGATGTTTAATAAACATGATCGCAAGTGATAATACCTTTCTAACGATGAGAAAAAAGAAATTAACAGCTGTGGCAGTTTGTTATATATATCTCAGCAACATATTCAGCTGATTGAACGACTTTTTATGGACTCCCCTCTAAGTGGCTACTAGAGTCGGTTTTGGGTAAACATTTTGATGCTATTTGACAACTGATATTGTACAACTACAAGGCAGTATATTAGAGTTCAGTGTATTCCAAGATATTTTAAGAAAATATTAAGAAAACAGTTCAGTATTAGAAAATAGCAGTCATGCTTTGTTTTCAAATAATGGCAACATTGTAAATATGAATGTAACATTTATTCTCATATGAACTAGAAAGCCAGTTGGCTCTGCGACTCCTTGCCAAACCATTTCCTCAAAAATTCCACATAACTATCTGACTATAAATATAGAGCAAGTGAGCTAATTATATCAAAGAAATAGTAGGAAGCAGAAAAGATCAAAGATTTCCAGCTCTTATTTGTAGCACTCCTTTGTGGGGCATCAACCTTTTTAGTTCCCTGGTAAGGATTTTACGGTATATAATGATCAATTCCAAAAAGTTGCGATATCCAGAAAGGACAGTCTTCCAATGTGAAGTATAGACACATAGTTTATGAATTAACGGACGCTTTCTTTTACCAGTTTTTGAGCTAGCAGATCAGCTCTGCCATCAACCGTCCCATCGATAATACTTAATGGGAGTTACACGACACTGCTTATACCCTGCAAAAATATTTTCACAAACCTATTGCCAAAAGCCATAGTCAACTGGTACAAATCTCAGAGACTATATATGGCCAATTTGGAGACCATTTAAGACTACCTTACGACCCCTTTGGGCCAACTTTTTGCACCATTTGAGATAACCTGTTGACTTCTTGAAGCTCAGAGGGTTCAAACCAACAAGGACTGAAAAAGCAGCTTGTCTTAGTTGTGACCAATTCCAAATACTCTATAAATTCGATTACCTTGATGAAATCAATTGTTTTCCCCACTTAGTTCTTATTACCAAATTCAAATTTTCCTCAAATTTCCTCTACGATACTGTAATTCCTTTTCTTTTCTCTTCTTTCATTCTTTTTACTGAATGTCATTTGACATGTTTTTATTTTTTTTTGGGGGGGGCTGGGGGAAGAAGAGAAATCCAGGGATGCTCCGGGGGATCCAAAATATTGTGGAACCGGCCAGAACCGGATATGACTGGATCCTTCACAGAAACCCCCATTACAATTTACTCACGATTCGGCCAGATGTGGTCGGGCCGGAATGGGATGTCCGGTGCATCCCCTAGAAAAAATTGTGACTTACCCAATGAGAATATGCCGACGTATCGGAAGAATGCCTCAAACTTTGCTCTGGAGATATTGCACAGGTTAAGACAAGGCAAATAATCTATGTATCCCTGTTGCAGAAGATTGAGAGAAAAAATGAAAGACTGAATGATGGAACTTGAAGGAACATCTAATAACAAAAATGTTAAAAATCCCACCTTAGGGCTGCTGTTATCAAACTCATCGCCATGGCAACTAGACAAGCACAAGGTTCGCCTTAATTTTAATTTAAAACTGATGACATGCGTGTTTCATTTTTTATCTCTGCCCCCCCCCTCCCCCTCTCGTCATTTCGACTGAATTCGACCCAATCGATTTATTTATCGAATCAGTGGTGCGGCTGATCAATTATAAGCATTTTCTAAGCAGTTTGGTTAACGATCACTCCATTGCAGCAATTTTGCAAAGAAAATCTATGGGGGGAGGGGGTGGGAGGGGGTCCAGACTCAAGGTCATGGGGGTCGATGAGAGGGACCAGGATAAAGAAAAGAATGGAAAATAAAATAGGATTTCAAACATGGCGCACAGTGACATAATTATAAGGCAAAGAATTGGAGCACACAATTCCACAGAGTTATACCTGCATACACAATGTCTTGGCAAGTTGAGCCCTTGATGTCAGATCGCTGGGCGTCTCCCGAAGCTGAGGGATCTTATAAAGTTCAAATCTCAAATCGACCTCGCACGGCTCATCTGATGAAAATAAAGAAGAAATCCACAAATGAATATATGCTGTATGTACTTGCCACAGAACGGCATTGGGAATACGGTAGGGACGGTAGTGTATGGCGAGGGAAAGATAGATTGAGAAAAGTAACTTGACTACCTTGTTTAAATATATATTATAAAGAAAATCATGAAGAAATTATAATTTTATGAAATGATTATGGAAGTATTGAAATTATTGAAATTATGAAATGATTATGAAATATGATTATGAAATAAAAGTTATAAAGAAAATCCGCTTATAATACTCCAAAAGAAAACATCCGAAAAAAGCAGAGAAAATGAGATATGATTCGTGATTGACAATTAAAGAGTATTGTTTTAGAAAATGTGGTTTTCAAAATTTCGGGTCCCCCCTTGGGACCTTCGTCAGCATTACTTGGCAGTGGAATGAAAAAGTGCTATCGATTTGATAATATAACAGCAATATGAAATTGTTAAGAATGAAGCGTACGGAAATCAAAAACCGAAAGATTCGGGTCGATGATCGGCAAGTGGTCGGAAAAAGCCAAAAAATACACATTTTGATGCGGATGGTAAAAGATAATACCTGCTGTTGCTGTAGTCCCAATAGACAGAGATGTAAGTGATCCCTGGGGAAGGAAATTGCAAGCAGCTGGCCAAGGTATTCCTCCCAATGGTTCTGGGGTTAGTAAGTTTTCAGATGCCAAAGAAAAAATGTTTATACCAAATTTCTTTTTCATGCGTACAACTACAAACAATGGAAGAAAAGAAAATGATGAATCCATTCTAGGTGAAAAAAAAAGTCCAAACAACTTTTGATGAAAGTCTGTGATGTTTTTTTGGTGATATTTAGTAACAAATTTTGACACCGTTAGACAGGCGCGTAGCGAGGAATTTGTCAAGGGAGGGGCGAAGCTTGTAGGCAAAATATCTAAGGGTAGCGTCACCATGAGTTGGCGCAAAGCTTAAAAGGAAATCTTGGCCGAAAATGCCTCCCAGATCGCTGGAAATGGCACTTCCCAGGCCTTGTTAGTTGCATCTAAGCATTTTTTATTTTGAAATTACTAGCGGTCGCCCCCTTCGCACCCCCCCCCTTGGCTACGCGCCTGCGGTAAGAAATCTTGTAGGAAACACGCCAAATGGAAACCCAGTGAACCCATTTCGATGTGGATCATATATATGATTTTACGTATACTTACACTCGTACACAAGAGATGTACAGACATTATGATAATAATCATGAGTGACAACATGCTATACGGTCACAGGTCAGAGAAACGACCACGAAGTGTCATATACCTCATACAGCATTTGTTGGATGAAGTTTTAGCCACCGCCAAATATGATTTGGATAAATAATCTCGCACACTATTTTCTACTCATAGCCACAAAAAAAAACTATGCCACCAAATATTGGGGGGGGATATTAGATACTATATCCCCCCACCTAAAATATTGGGGGGACATGTCCCCCCGTCCCCCCCATGATCGCCGCCCATGCCCGATTCGTTATTACGACTGTCGTCGGGTGCTGTTTCGATGGCATTTATGCCGTCTGTTTCATGTGGTGTGAGTGTGGTGTGTGTGTACCTGGTCTGGTCTGTCGATAGGACTTGACAGATTAAATAGGACCTTTTGCAGTTGTAATATCATCTATTGATAATATTTCTGTCATAAATTTCAAAATTTGGAGCTATTTGACTGACAGCGTGTGATGTATCGGGCCGTATGTAATAGACGAGCATCAGTACCTGTTCCCAGACACGTTTAGTGTACACACATCACTGCATACAGGGTAGGGTCACGTAGGTGTCCATGGCACAAAAATTTGCCTACCGATACCACTCGACCTTGCGAGGGGAGGGTCCTGCTGTAGGAAGGAAGGAGGGCCTAGCTGGTAGGGGGGAGGAGGAAGGATTTTAAATAAAACAACCTTGGACATGCGAATTAGCTTCATGCTTCCATTTTTCTATATTGAATAGGGATAGACATATTGAGCAGGATATATATTGAGCAGGATATTGAGCAGGATAGACATGTCAGATATTAACACAACAAATGTGCTATTGGGAAGATCTTCTAGGAACACTGACTAGATAATGACAGCTCTAAATACACTCACTCTTTTCTTCCGGCTGATCCGTGATGACTTTGCAAGGTGTCTTTCTTCTTGGAACTGGTATTGGTTTTGCCATCTGTTTTGCTTTTGCCATTGGTTTTTGTAGAAAACTCTTTGCAGACACTAATTACAGAGAAAGGAGACCAAACTCATATAAATAGGACAAGTAGCTGGAAACAAGCAAAGGGGTGGCAACCCCTAGAGAGGCTTTAGCCTACCTGACCTCATTACCTCCCCGCCCCTCCCTCCCCCCCACCTCCCTCGCAGGATGAAATGAAGCCAGTCTACAATATCAACTAAAACTCCAGTTGTACAGTACAGTGTACAGTATATCACATATGCTAAATATATTGTACAGTACAGTGTACAGTATAGTACATATGCTAAATATATTGTACAGTACAGTGTACAGTAAAGTACATATGCTAAATATATGACAGGTACACATATTGAACAAACTAAAATAGTCGTCTCCAAACTATGTCAAAATATAGTACCATTTTATATGGAAGCACCCTCATTTTACCAACTTCTCCCCCCTCACATTTGGAACCCTGCCTCGGGACATGATAACATCTTAGCCTGCCACCCAATTCTGCACCCACCTCATAAACACAAAATGGTGGTGGCACTCCACTAGCATATTAGTACCTGTTTGCATTCAGCTGGATGGCAGTACAGGAAATATCTTGTTCATGTTAGTTTCGGACAGTGTATTGATTGATTGATTGAAATCGACTGATTTTTTTACTTATTTTCTGACTTTACTTTGACTACTTTATAACCTTTTATATACTCAGAAACATTTATTATTATTATTGTTGTTGTTTTTGTTATTGATACTTACTCCTACGTCGTTCGGGTCGAAGATACCTTTCCGGCGGCATACATGGTACGACATAATCTATTAACGGTAGCAATTCAGACAAAGATTATTGTAATATGTTGACATCTTGGTATGATTTCATGAATAAATGCTTTTACGACTCTATCCGACAAAAACCAGGGCTTCGAAATCAAGCATCGAAAACAAGATGAAAGTCGTCTATTTTAAGCTGATAGATCACCCTCATGTTTCATTGAAAATAATGCCAGCTGGACCACACCGCACCAAGTTTTCAGCTTTTAAATTTGAACCAATTACATACAATTTTTTTTTTCTTCTTTAAAAAATTCATTTTCTTTCCCTCTAAACCAAGCCAATCTTGCCACCAAAGTGTACAACAGAAATGACAGAAAAACTTGTGAGATTATTTCGTAATCCGTTCATATAGATCTTTTACTTTTATCAGCAGACACTCCTTGCTCGAATATTGCCAGACTTCTGGACGTTGTTCGAGCCATGAATAGGTTCGATGATAAAGTTTTAATGATCGACAAAATGATAGGGGCAACGAACAGGAACTTCATTAATGGGGCATGGAAGTCGGTTGCCATGGGTTTCAAGCTTTATAGCAAGTGGAAGGGGGAAATGATGGCAAATTTGGCCGTCGGTTTCGTTCCGGGCCCTGCCGTAAACAGCTCGACGGGGAATACTTGATAATTATATGGAAGAGATTTACCCTCTTCGTCTTCAATCGTTGACAAGTCCTCCTGGCCGTAGATATTTGCAGACTGTGAGAAAAGTTGAAAAAAAATTGAACCTGAGACATTTCTTCGAAGTTGGTGAACAAATTTTCACACACCCATTACGATAACTGATAAGCTCGCGAAGTTATAATACTGCAATCATGCCACCATTCTTAAGTTTCTTTTTATCCAGTGATGGCGTGACAGGCAAAGATAGAAACGAACTCTGATTCCATTGTCAAGACACATCATGTCTAGTCGCTACCTTTCATAGTAGTTTTTAGGAATATTATAAAAAATTAAAATTGGAGAAAAAAAATCATCATTTTTTTTCTTTTTCTTCTACCTTTTATTTCGTTACTTCAAACAAAACTTTGACTAAGAAGCCTAATGAAGGTGGTCACTACATTGTCTTAACATTTAACTATAAAAGAGCAGTATAAAGTATATATAAAAGAATCAATATCAAACAATAGAAATTATCTCTGCGGGCCAGTAGCACCTAGTGTGAATATGTGTGTGGAACTGCCCTGATTCAAGAGATCATGTCCTATGCAGCGTGTCCCACGCAGCGCGTCCCACGCAGCGCGTCCCACGCAGCGCGTCCCACGCAGCGCGTCCCACGCAGCGCGTCCCACGCAGCGCGTCCCACGCTGCGTGTCCTACACAGCATGGCTGCAAGATGCCACAGCCCTTTCAGCTTCCTACTTTTGACACATTGCCTTAAAGATCTTTGGAGAACATGATATCTGCTAGTTTATCAATGGCACTCACAGCTCTCTGGTCAACGATCATGATGTCTAGACTTTAAAATTGGCAAACTTACCCTGGTTGTTGAAGACATCACTACATCCATTGAATCCATCTTTTGGTTGACCTCAGCTGAGTTTAAATACTGTTGATACAAATATAATAAGTAGAGTAAGGAAGCTTTTGAAAGTAGAATGTAGGGATATTCCTTTCCATTCTTTACGTACATACTGTGGAAACACTTTCGCTGACTGCGTGTGTATCTTTGGTACATGCAGCACACACCTATAGCCAGTAGACTATAGGCCTAACTTTAATTACCATCACCCATGGTAACCGTACAAAAAGTTTTCCCAATTAATAACCGTTGAAAACAATTTGAACAAAGGCTTAATATAAATATGACTACTACATGTAGTTCTAGTTGTCATTGTAATGTATTATGCATGCTCTGTGTTAGGCTTGACTCCTATAGTGCAGTAGACTATTGGTCCTAACTTTAATTACCATCACCTGTGGTAACCGTGCAAATTGTTTCCAAATTGTTTTCATGCTCTGTGTACCCGAGCCTTGACTCCTATTTGAATATGCATATCCAACTGATTCACAGTAGCACAGCGTTACCTCAAATATGAACCGGATATGGATGTTCACACTTAAGTGCCCTCAACTGTTCTGACTCTTTTCCTACACCAGTAACTTACTGTTTCACCTGGACGTCGACCGAGCACTTTATCTTGACCAATCTTTATTGAACTCCCACTGCTAAAACTGGCAACAAAACGATTTCTCTTGGCTAGGTAGAGAATGCACAATTAGAAAAATTATAAAACACGAAACGTTAGAGAGAGAAAAAAAAGAAACAAATCTATGTGTTTCTTAATATAATTAATCAGCAGGGTATATGGACATTCAAACTGAGAAATATCATTATCCGTAAGATGACTCTATCGATCTGTAACTTAGCCTTTAAAACCACTTTCTTTTGAAAACGTCAAGAAGAAAAGAATTTACAAAGACGTTTTGAAATTCTTGTAATACGCAATTTTTCTTTTTACATTAATTGATCTCTTAAAGGTATTACACAACACTGCTATGGGACTAACCATGTTAAACTTTTGTGCACACAAATATTTCTAAAAATGATATAAAATAATTTGTTTTTTTTATCTTCTATGGACAGCAAGTTTGAATACAGGAATGCATAACATGAACTTTTATAGATGAATCCTTATCGTTTCCCTACCTTCCTTCAACTTTGTCTTCCAAATAGGTTCCTCTTTTGTTTCTTTCTCCAATGATCTGCCTCCTCCTCCTCCTGGAATTACAAACAAAATGTATGTTTTGACTTTTTTTTCTTCTCCAAGTTTGTCTATTTTTTGTAACAAAGCATTAGATAATATTTTGATTTAATGGAATGTCAGTGTGGGGCAGAATTGTGGGGGGAATGGGGGGGGTGCCAGGGTTAACAAAAATACAACTGACAGAAATACTTCTCTGATACTTAATGACTTGGATGGTCTGTAACAGGGGATGTAAGGCCAGATATTAAGGTTAGGTATGTTGTCGAATACTAAACACTATAGTTCTTCCATAACCTAAACTGATCGAGCTATCCAAGCTATTTTATGTTGGCGATCTGAGCTGTCAATGCACCCTGTATATGGGTAGGAGTTATGTGCATGGGTTTTACTATAATCTGCTGCAATTGGGGTGGGCGTCTCTTAGATGAACATTAGGGAGTGAATTTTGGTCAAATGAAAATTCCAATGTTTTTTTTTTAATTTTTGAAAATTAGCTACAATTTCTCTTAGATTTAATAGGCCTTCCCCCCCCCCCCCCCCTCTTCCCCCCAAAGAAAAAAAAAAAGCTGTTTGGCCAGATCTATCATTAACTTCCAGCCAATGACATCATAAAAAAAGTAAAAAGCCAAATTTGCCATTTTTGGCATATACAAAAAGGTTAAACTGGCAACACTGCGTGATCCAATGAGGCTGGACGAGACACTCGTATCTTAATATCATGGATGGTTGAGCAGTGTGTGTGTGTCCTTCGGCTTACGACTGTTCACGATTTTTGAAGGTTTTCGGTCCCATTGGCTTTAACCCCCATAACGGGAGAAATATCTTTGCATGTGGGCTAAACGAGCCCCTGTTGTTTTGCAGTAGACAGTGTTCACTGTGTGTGTGAGGTGGGGGGTGGGGGGAGAGGGGGGGTGGAGTTGGGGTAGGTAACTTTGAAAGACTACGGATCTGCAGGGCTATTGAAAACTAGGCCAAGACAGTGGGGCCATATCCGGCCACACTCAATTGCAGTACAATGCCAGCTTTAAACAGCTGTTTTTCCTTAACATACCGTCAGTCATCTTCAAGGCTTCAAGGACACCCTCCTCCTCTCTTGCTCTGGCTAACCCTAGTTCCTGTGGACAAAATTTGAAGAATAATTAAGTACATGTTGTTACAAAGAAGAGGAGAAAGAGGCCTAATTCTCCGCTTCTTCGTAACAACATGATTCGATTAAACGATATTAATCCGTCCACCATAGTTCATCCGCCGAATAGAAACTATGATCAGGAGGACATTTGTCTTGTCCAACCATTTATGGAATATCAATTGGCTCAAGGTCAGACAAAGACTTAGGACCCCTAAACAACTATCAGTTCTACAAATATATGAAATCCATTCTTTGCTCCTTAATTCGCTTCCTGTATAGTCATGGTTTATTTGGTTCTTATTCCATCGATGCAACTGACACTTATCTAGCCGCATACTTTCATTGTGTTACATTTTGTACTTTTCATTCAACAGGTATTTTATATATAATTGAAATCGTAGTGAGTTGGAAAATCCAGAACAGTGAAAAATCTTCCAACCTCCACCGGGATTCGAACCCAGGCCTCCTGCTTTATATGCGGACACCCTAAGCACTAGGCTACGGACGCTGATTGCATGTCCAGTGGTTCGAAACTGGTAAGGAAGGTCGTAATTCCACTGTAGCCGTTTGTCACCTGTATCGAACAATACTAGTTCTGTTTTGGTGACATATTTGCCTTACTCTAGAGATCAAACATGATGCTAACCAACTCAAAATCATTTGTGATTCCTAAAGCCGGATCTCGAAAGAGATACTATATAGGAGAGATGTGTATGTTTGGTGAATAGAACACCAATATGTACACTGTAGGACAGATGTGTAGGTTGGTGAATAGAACACCAATATGTACACTG